>JABVXS010001269.1:0-16427 GCA_013365335.1 Madathamugadia hiepei | reverse complement strand
ATCGTGATTTTTAAAAAAAAACCATACTTTATTTTTCACTAAAGAGGGGTTCGGTGAATGCGCATATGAAACTGGTGGAGTTCCCCAGTTTGTCATTTGCTGCCACTCTTTAAACCCGGTACCTCCAACAAGGTTGGGAACCATCGGTTTAAGGGTTTATTGAAATGACCCATCTTACTCATTAGGGAAGATTATTCGTCAAACTTGTTGAATTAAATGTAATTTAAAAAATTCAATTTTGGGTATTTACCAGTTTATACTTTTGAACAGTTATGCTGTATTGTATTGTGCATAGCGTTTCACGATGGAAGATATCAAGTAAGTTATCGGTGGAAAGAATCTAAGAGCAGAATTTCAACATTAATCAATTCAACTAAGCAACGAAATAATCAAGGATTAATTACGATTCAGGTTAATCAAAGAAGTACATCCCATAAATAAGGTATGTGTTGTGAGAATATTGGCGTCTTCTTTCCTTGTTTTAGGTCCAGTTCTTTGAGTCCTTCTATCTCTGATAGGTGTGAAAACGATGTTGTTCTTTCTTTTGTATCCAAGGTCTTTTTCCTTGGAGGTGTGTTACGAGTATCAAACCGGATCGTTGAACTTCTTCGTAGAGACGAGTGTCCCACCTGGTGGAGTTTCTTCGTCTAATTCTCTTGAATAAGTACTGATACGATTGTGCGTACGATTATTTCTGGTTACTTCCTTGTAGAGTTTATTGCTTCTACACGCTTGGGTAATTGAATCTTTATTTGCGTAGAATAATAAACAATAAAAAAGTTAATAGTACGGATACAGTAAATAATGATGAAAATACACAGTAAAGGGAGTCGAGGGAATGCGGGTTCCAAACGTCGAGTCCTGCAAAGCTGGGTGAACTGTCGAGCGAGCTGTTGAGTGAAGAATCACAACCATTTTTCTGGAGTTTCAACCCACTGTTTATATACACCTGAATCCTTTGTCTTGGGCCAGTCAGATTGCGACACATACTTCTTGACCAGTTGGCGAGTGAAACTATATCGCAAAGTTGACATTGTGGCGCTTGTTGATCCTGACAGGAGCCCATCCTAACTCCGACGAACGAGCGACGCCAATATCATTCTTGTGATCTAGCTTCGCTATTTAGCGACAGGTGTTGCGCATCATTTAACATATCTGCTTATCTCCTAATAAGGCAAAGACTAAGTTAATAATTGCCTATAATGCTTCAGATCATCTAAAAGGTCGAAAAGTCTGAACGAAGTACTGTATCAAGGTCCTGATAGTAAGAAAGTGCAATTAGCTTAACACCTAGAAAAAAGGAGCTTTACTAAATTCCTGTAGCTAAATGATGTGAATGGAGATGCAAGATTTGCTTAATTATCGTTCAGAACTATGGCAATAAAGCGACCGTCGAAATCAGGAAAAAATATCCATGTGGGTATTGTCATTTGATTTACAGCTGGAACAGATATCTTTGCAAAAGCATCGATAAGCGTAAGCGTAATATTCCTATTCGGAAAGATATCACTCAACGATTGGGGAAGAATTCACAGATGATGTTTACTTGACCTTCACTTTTTTGCAAAAGTCTTCTTACCTAAAGGCAAAAGAAGCACTGAAATGATGAATCTGAATCAAAACTTAGTTGAAGCAAATTAAAAAAATTTTTCCTTTTCTTTTTCAGAAAAGGAACGATCGTAACAAGGCAATCATCGAATACGATAGAGCTGAGACAGACGGTTAAATCGGAATGGCAAAGATGGAAACAAGAGAAATGTTATCATAATGTTACCCACACGAATGCATTAAGTTGCAAACTTGAAAATATTGAAAAGTTTGCTAATAAAAATTCCATTTTTTTTCGTTGTATAAGAATTGATATGATATTGAAGAATTTGAAAGTATTTTTATTAACATTCTTTATGGTTGTTTAATTCTTCAAATCATTCATGAAATTCGAATAAAACATCCAAATAATACAGTTTGAAGAATGCATGGAAGTGTCAATAAGGTAAGAGTAATAATTTGCCATTTCATTTCACTTTGATTTATTAAATTTTACAGTACGAAAATGATATTTTCCAAAACATTTCCTTTCATTTTTCTTCTTTGATAATTATAAAAAAAGTCTCGATCGTAAGCGGTCGGTTCTCGACGACAGACCTTAGCGACAGGTTGGTCGGGTAAATCTAGTCGCAGTGGCATGAGTGCTAGAGCGTACTCCAATGATGACGTGCATGAACAAGACCTGGTATATGCGTATCATGATAAGCAAGAGTTTCTGGGCTTATGGACGAAGCACAGAACTGTGACGTGTGCAGACGACGCTGTACAACAGCGGACCCACTACAACCACGTGGGACAAACGCTAAGAAGAAGAAGATGATGAAAAAGGAGCGAGTGTATTTGCACTAAAAGTTCGTAAAATCCGAAAGAAATGTCGTAATACGCAAATGCTATATACTTCAATATGACTTTATCACGGGGAATTTGAATGTAACTAAATATTTGATTTTATTTTTTCAAAAAACCATATGACAAAAAATGAAGGAAAAGTAATCTTAATCCCAAATTGGATACTGCCACTTCAGCAGTATTTGCAACAATTCGCAAGGTGTCAATGATGAGTTAATTTCTCGGACACTTCAAAATTCTGCCTTCTAAACCTGAATGCATGTGTACCATTTTGGATAGGAAAAGTGGATGAAAGCATGACCCATAGGATTCCTTGCATTTTGTAATGACGGTTAGGTTGTTCTAAGCTAAAAAAAAAAAAAAAACTCCAAGTTAACAAGGTATTTGAAAAGTTTTAAAGGTAGTATTCTAAGGTTGCCGAAGTTTTAACATCTAAATTAGTTTGCCAAATTGTGATTAGGTCATTCAGTAGTTGCATGCAATAAATGATAATCTCTGTTTGTAAAGTTTACAAGCTAGGAATGAAATTCAGAAGTTAAAAATTACTTTATGATTGAATTTAATTCTCCAATCGATTAATTTATTAAACTGGTGATGTAGTTCAAGAATCATTCAAAATTCATGATTAAACCATTTTTTTTTTTCGTCGATTTGCTAGATTCTTTCACCAACAAACTTACATGGAACAATGAATTTTTGTATGTAAATTTATCTGTCGCCATTTTCCGTCTGCGGGAGTTTGTGTTAGCTTTGTAGCTGGTAGTGGTTGAACGGAATGACGCGATGCTAAAAGGGAAGAATGAATGCAAAATTATCCTGAAGGATTTATGCCAAGAAGATGAAATGCAAAATGAGGATGACAAATGGCAAATTAAGCAAATGAAATGAACGATAATTAATGTCATCAGAAATGTATCGATCAGACATTATCAATCGCAAAATAGAATTTAACTATTCAAGTTATTAATTACAACAAATTCTGAACCAATTAAAACATTTTACAAAGTATTTATAATAATAATTCAATAAATTGAAATTAAATTTCGAGTTCTTTATTATTATTTATAATTAGCAATGTATTTACAATTTTAAAAAAACCTTTTTTTCTTTTTTTGCTGAGCTAAAACAAATTTTGAAAATGGTGTATTATGTAATTGAAATTAAATTTCAAGTTCTTTGACCGTTATTTGGTTAGAATTGTACAAATGAAAAAAAAAAAATTGTAGAAAGACGAAAAAATATTATAAGTTTGAAGAAAGGTGTCAGAAAAGATTTCCACCGAGATTTTACTTTAGCCATTTTATTGAAATCAAATTTCAGGAAAGACAGCAAAATTTTTTTTGCTTGAAATACAATATTTCAATCGTTTTAATCTTAGAAATGGATGGTAATTAGTGAAAGCAGAAAAATTTAAAAGAAATGACTGTAATTAAGAACAAATATGTGATTGATAATATTCCACTTGCTTATTTGATCATTTATCAATCTTCCACACCATTTGTTGCAGGCGCGAAAATTTGTAAGCATGTACGAAATTTTCGATTACGAAAGCAATTCTTCCTACAAAACAGAACAATTAATTAAGCTTTATGCGGATTAATGAAAAATTCCTTCATTAATTAAAATTGGACAAAATTGTTGAAATTTGAATGGGTAAATTAGATGAGTTTCATTTCATTAAGTTGCAATGTGCAAGATTGAGATAATTAAACAATCTCGATGATGAATCAATATGCTATTTGAAATGAAACTACTAGTAATCAATATTCAAAAGATGACAATTCAGTTTTAATTAAAAAGGAACTCAAATACTCCAGTTGCTCCAAGGTTCATTCATTTTTATTAATTTGTAAGAAATTCATTTTGAATGAAATTTCAAAACAGACCGACATTCAGCTCGCAGACTATTTTCTTCATAGGAAAACATTTCATGGCAAAGTTCACAAACTCGGTCCATAACAGTATGAAGTGTTTGATGCCTATAAATTGCACAATTCGGATCAATTTCTTCCCAATTCTTTTCAGCTGATCGTTTCAGCAAAGCCATTAAGTGTGAATCGTTTGTAATGTCCTAAAATTAATTAAGTTGGAAAAAATTTATGGATTGTTGAATGATTGAAACGTTTGTGTCATTCCTCAAATTATAATCAAAATTTTTATAAAAGAAATTTATGCTTAGGTAGAGGCTGCTACTGCATTACTACTATAGTTTAATTCAAGTTAATTAATTAAAAGAAGATAGGTTAAGGTGGCAAATTTGTGAAACAATATTGAAGAAAAGTTTAATTCAAGTTGTTACTTGCCAAAATTTGAAACAAACTTGCTATTGCATTACTACTATATGAAAAACTTGAAAGCTTTCGAATGCATGCAAAATTGCTGAAATTTCATTTTGAAATAATTAACTTAAATCATTTTATTGTTTCCTAAATATTCTCTGCGATCATTCATTGCCGTTTTCAGTAAGCTTAAATATTTTTTTAAAAAATGAGAAAAAAAGTGCAGGACACACACTTGGTAGGGTTGGTACCACTGAAATTTATGTTGTGCGAAACTCCTTCCTGGCATAATCATATGGAATAACATAATCATTATCAACAGTTTACTATTTTGTTGAAATTTTGAATTTACTTTACCCAATTGTTGACCGAAAATGATGATCATTTCCTGAAAGGAATTTATCAAATTTCAGTAATATAAAAGATGGGAAAAAATGGCCGTCGAAGTGAAATTATCCATGAAATGCCAATTGGACAATGCTACCTGCATAATAGCAAAGGTCAATTTACTAACCGTTATAATTATCATTTTCTGCGTTTGTGTGATACAATATTAAACTAGTTGCAAAGTGTCTGTTTGCAATCACCTCTAGTTATTTTACTTCTTTTTTTTTTGTTTTTTCTTTTACCCTTCATTAAACAAATTTCATTTAATGGTCATAATTTATCAAATTTCATTTAACCTAAATTTGTTAAATTTCAAACGAATATTTTGGCAAATTTAATGATTTTACTTTGAAGATATGATTTGATCATTTGGATGTTTTCTTTGCACAAGCCATCAGTGCGAGTTTGTTTTCCAAATTGACAATTTTGGTTGCCATTTTAAAATGGCAACCAAAGTCGTCGTCAGTAAAAACTTTTATAACCAATCACAGTGCTGCATTTTCATTATAATCATTATATTGGAATGCCAAAAAAAAAAAAAAATTGTTGTTCATTAATTTGATGATAATGTAGATAAGGTGTAAAGCAGAAGGTATGAAGTTTGAAGTACTGGGAGAAGGACGGGTTATGAAAAAATGATGAAATTTTCAAAAAATCGCTCAAAAAAAAATAAATCAAGACAGGTCGAAGACCATTATAATTAAAAGAAGATAGGTTAAGGTTGCAAATTTGTGAAACAATATTGAAGAAAAGTTTAATTCAATTGAAGAAACTTCTCGTTTAATGATATTTTGTCAAAATATGAACGATAGTATCACCAATGTAAACTTGGCTGGCTGTCCGTTAAATATTTAGTACTTTCACGTTTTTTTTTTTTTCCTTTTCTAAAATAAGTTTAATTATTGTTGGCAACCATTTGTGATGCCTTAAATGATAATTGAGCAAACATTCAGTCGTTTATTAATGAACAAAAATCTAAATTCAAATTTTGTTGAAATGAATATTAATTTTATTTAAATTACTTCCATTCATCAAATGAAATTTATTTTCTTCATTCAACATTTAATTACTCCTCCAAATTCAACCAAATTAAAAAGACTAATGATAATCAAGAGTTATTATTACTGCATTTCCTAGTTCATACGCTTGGTATGAACAAAAAATGATTGCTTGCGAAATTACAATTTGTCACCATAAAGATGCATACATACATGATTGGATGGAATTATTCAAAATTTTGACTGAAATTATCAGAGTTGAATTTTAATAATTAAATCAATCAATTGATCGCATTTTCATTTTTTTTTTGATTATTTTAATTGGGAAAGGAAAAAGAAAGGAAGAATTTTAAAGAGGGTGTCGAAAATTTGAATCTTTATAAATGACAATAAAGTAAGAAAAAACGAAAAAAAAAAAAAAAAAAGAAGGAAATAAATTTTGAACCTAATGAATGATTTCAACAATAAATTGTTGCGAATAAATTTTTATCACTTAAAAATTGTTAAAATAAGTTTCAAAAGTTACGTCATTTGAAATTCATTTTCAATTACAAAATTTTTTGCAACATTTGAATTTTTGAGTGAAATCATAATTGAAACGTTTTATGATTGAAATATTCAAAACTTATTAAAAAAAGAATGCATCAAATGTTTAAATTGAAATTGAATTGAATTGAAAGGAATGATAAAAATTGGATAAGTCTGTTATGCGCATTATAACATGATTTCCATAAATGTCACATTACAACTGAAAACTTTTCACTCAAAAATGTCCCATTATGTTAAGCTGTGATATATTTAACACTTAAGGTCTGAGAATTGAAATTAGCTTTTCAACATGTCCCGTCAATAAATTAACATTTTCCTTTTTTAGTTGCATCTTAAAATCTGCGAAACAAAGCATACACGTTCAAAATTTTTATTAGTAAAAATGAAACAGTTACCGTAATCAGTTATTTATAAGCAACTGTTCTATTAATATTCAATAACTAAACTAAAAATTTTAGTAGTATTTTTTTCTTGGTCACAAATTAAAATTTTTTTCAAATTAGTAAGTGAGCAAGTGCAAATTTTTAATTCAAGATTATAATTAAGGTGTGAAACTTTAAATTAACTTTTCACCATTTCAACGAGGTGAAATGAGATGAATGTTCTATAGCTTTAATGTTGATTAATTTTTTATAAATTTCAAAAAATTATTAATTCATACATTCATTGTTGTTTTAATGAAATCACGTCATTTTATCCTTTCTGCGACTTTCTTTCATTTGTGCAAAACACCAAAAATTATTGTTTTTTTTTTCTTTTTTGACGAGCTTCTATTAATGGGATCATTCTATTTCATGGTAGCGGCCGTATAAGTTCAAACAAGATGAGTTATGTGCGGTATCGCGCAACCTGCTAGGTGTGGTAATTATGTAGTTTTCGTTTGAGATATGACTCGTGATTTTCCCCAATTAGTGATGAAAATTCATAGAAAGGTTCATTTAAACAATAATTACATATTTTCTAGTTTTACTGCCGAATACAACAGTCAGTTGAGTTTTTTTTTTTTTGTTTGTTCAGAATTTTTAGCACATAAAAATTTTCTAGCTTATTACTACTAATTGTTTTTTTTTGGCGAGCATTAAGCGAGGGAGTAATGATCAAATATGAATTTTCATTTGTTTCGTTCTTTTTTTGTTGGAAAGAGTAATATGTATGAAATGAGTGCAACATTAGTGAGTGAAATTATATTAATTAAATGGGGAAAGTAGAACTTTTTAACTGGTTCATATGTATTTAATATTCAATTAAATTTTGAACTGATGGACTATTGGTTTCATTCGTATTTCACCAAAATTTTTTAAATTTAAATTTCTTTTCTGGATGGCGGATCAAAAATTGCTTGGTGAAATGAACGAACCATCAACAACTATATTTGTACTAAAAATCTAAAAATTTTAGCTAAATATCAATCATTTGCTGGAATGCAAACTTTTGAAATGCCGTATATTGCAGTGAAGAAAAAAGGGCAGAAAAAGAGTTTGACAAATCTTGTGATGAAATCATAGCACAAAATGTATTTTCTGTTTCCAGATATTTTCCGTTTAGACAATGATCCCGGTTACTATGATCAAAAATGGAAGTGAATGAAAAGGATTCGAAAAACTTTTAATTTATTTTGTTGACAATGTTAGAAGGAGTACCAAATTTATAGGCGAAAATAACAAATCTATTAAAGCTAAATATTCAAATAATTACATTGAAATGTCAAAATTATTTTCAGATACTGTTGAGGCTTAAATTAGCTACACTTGCATTTTCTATCGTCGTTTTTTCTCTCTTTTTCCCGACAAAGTTTCAATTTGAGGTGTTACAAAATTTGAGATTTGCGAATTTCATTTCTGGAAAGACCTTTTAACATTTTGCTGATTTTTAATTCATATTTTTAACATTTCAGAATTAATTTGATTTGAAACTCTTATATTTAACCAAAAAAAAAAGAACAAATTAAAAAAAGCGTATTTGATATCTTGGTTGTTAAAATATTCATTTCCTGACGTTCGTGTTTTGTTTTTACCAACAATAAATAGTTGAGATAGACCGTTTTACAATAGAAAACCAAGGAATTAAGCAAAAAAAAAAAAAAATTAATTAATTAATTAATTTAATTATTAATTAATTTCTATATCGCTGAAATGAAAAGGCATAAATAG
Source organism: Madathamugadia hiepei (assembly GCA_013365335.1). NCBI lineage: Eukaryota > Metazoa > Nematoda > Chromadorea > Rhabditida > Onchocercidae > Madathamugadia > Madathamugadia hiepei. Next base: position 7,667 of record JABVXS010001269.1, on the reverse strand, counting down.
TCTAAAATTTTTTTGCTGTTTTAACTAATTCATATATATTGAAGCAAACTCAATAGTGAAGCAAACTCAATAGTGAAGCAAACTCAGGAGATGAATGCTGCCATAGTAACAGACACTGCTAAGGTAATGAAACATTTCCGGGAAAACATAACCTACAAATTACGAAACTGATGACGAATCTTTATTGAATTTTTTAATTGGGAGGAAACAAAATACACAGTGATCATTGGGATATTATTTCATTTATTGCGTCATTTCAATTTTTTTTAATAAATCAGCTAAAATGGATAAATTTACTTTTTTTTTTCCCACTTTTGCGTTATTTTGAGAAATGAAAAAATGCGCACTTCCAATATATTAAATTTCCAAATTTAAAACTTTTGTTTTAAATTGTGGTAATTATTGGAAATAATAGCTTAGATAAAATGATGCGTAATTTAACCAAAATGTATTACAATTGTTGTTTATGTTTAGAATAATTCCAATTTCTTCTTTTTATTTTAATTTTTTTAGGGCAAAATTTTCCAAAATATATTTTCCTTTAAAAATTCATTACGATTTTTGCAATTGAAACATGCGGGAATTCGAAGAAGCAAAACACACATTTTGAAAAAAAAGCAACTAAATTACAGGTGTCTCCCATTGTGTATACCTGACGAATTGATTGATCTATATTGGTAATGGATAAGCAAAATGGAAATGATAATTGAACATTTGTTTTTCAATTAATTTGCATCATTTAGCTAGACATTTTAACCAAATTTTTTTTGAAAAGAAATTGAAAAAAATTCAAGAAATTTAAACATTTCCTAATGAAACTATCAAATTTTATTTATACAAATTTATCATTTCTAGAAAAAGAATTTTTAATGATAAAATTAATTTCTTTTCCACTAACATATAGTTAACTTGAGTTTACTTTACGGATTTAGAAATTCTGAAAGTATTTTTGATGGAAAAAATGAAATAATTTTTCTTGGCAATTTATTTGTATTATGGATTTTTATTTTTTTGTAAATATTCCAACGGAATTGTTGAAATGCATCATTTTGGAATTTCTTTCAATCAATTTTATTTATTGACAACATTATTTTTGCTAGGACAACTTCTTTTTTTCTTCTTCTTCTTTTTGTAATGATGAATTATTAATTTCTTGAATAATATATATGAATAATACGAAAGTTTGGGAAATGCTTAATTCAGCTATGCTGGATGTGACTTTTTGAATTCAGGATAATTTTAATTGCTAAATTGACTTATGCAGTATGTGGATTTTTTAATTTTCAATTGAATTTTGAAAAAATTTTCAACAGAAAAGGATTTGTCAAAATTTTTTAATTCAATAAAAGCATTTAATAAAAAATAAAAAAAATAAAAAAAATGGAAGTTAAGGTTTCATTTGGTTATTGATTAATTGAATAAATGGGAGAAATCAATGTTAGCAGCTTTTTACCAAGGAATTCTGTATTGAGCCAAATATAAAATTACAGTTACAGACAGGCATAGATAAGTTTGTTGAAAAATGATTGCAGTAATACCTTGCAGGTGTTTTTTATTTCATAGTTTAATTTTTTGAAAAATTAAAATAACAATAAAATGATCACAAATATGATTATGATTCTTTGAAATTACTTTCATATTGATTAAATTTGCATTGTTGAAATTTCGATGCATCCATCAATCTGGAAGAAAAACAAAGATTTAGTTTCAAAAAAATTTCTGCATTTTTCTTTCAATTTTTAAAAATTCTCCAAAAAGAAATAATCCATTTTTATTTCTTATTTCTTGCTTATCATCTAACAAAAATTAATAAATAAAATAAATCGATAAATGAATTTAAATATATAATTAAAAAATTAAAAAATAAATTTAAAATATTTTGACAAACTTACATTTGTTTTGTAGGAATGCAATAACTTTTTCAATGTTTTCCCGTTGTGCAGCTTGTGATAATTAAACTACTGCAACCAGTTTGATTAAATTTCTATAACCAAAATTAATAAAGGTAAAGTCAAAACGGGTTACATGCACCTATTAATTAAACCATCTATTTCTTACAGAACACAATACATTGTCGTTGATTTTGTGGAAAAGAAATTTTCAAATGAAAAGAAACCCAAAAAGTTTTTCAGTTAATTTTCTCATCAAAAATAAGAACGAAAAAAAAATCACATCCAATCATTGCCAGTTAAGTGGTTAAAAGAATGTAAATCAGAATTTATTCTATATAAACAATTTCCTTTCACAACCAAGGAAAGCCATTCTGGTGACACAGACGACCACGCCTCGTCCATTATCATCCTGTCACCGAAGTTATGTTTCCGGCATTAACAGAAAAAGCATTTTTACCCTACACACTATCCCAGATGAATGTTCTCGGATATTTTCTATTTAAATTTAAATTTTTGTATTTTTTTTCCTTCAATATTCAGTATGACAAAACTTTTTTTTTTTTTGAATAAATTTAATTTAGCTTTTTAAAATTGATATCAAAACAATTACTGTTAAACAATAAAAATATAAAAAATTTTTTTTTGATATTGTCATGGACATACTTTAACATATATCATTAAAATTTTTGAAATGTCAAATTTAAATTAAAAAAACTTTAAAGGATGCCTATTTTATTTTTATTTTTTTCTTAGCGTTTGTCCCGCTAGGTTGCAGGGTCCGCTACTGTGGAGCGTCCAGGTCAAACTGTAGAGCATCGTCTTTGTGCGTTCGGCTCCATAGATGCAAGTTGTTGTGTTCCATTTCCCTTGTCATTAGCCATTGGACTGAAGGTGATCACTTTGTCTTTCTATCTTAAGTGATTTCTGTTGTACTTCTTGTCCATTTCGTCCAGGTGGAAGCTATCTTTACAGCGTAAAATTCTTCTTACATACGCCCACTGTAGGAGATTGCTTAGCCAAGGTATTTGAAACTGTTGCATCTCATTCTTCATGCCACTGTCTCTGCCCGACTGACACCCGTTGCAAAGGTCTGTCGTCGGTTAAAGCATAAGTAAAGCATGTCCATTTATATCAATCTATAATTCAGGAATGACAAATTGGCACCATAAATTAAGAAAAGGAAAATTCATCTATCTCATTTCCGGATTACAAAATTTTACTTACAGCTCCGTTTGATTAAATGATTTTTACTTTTTTGCAATATCAATAATTCGAAACATCCAGAAGCCGTACTTCATAATGGAAACTGATGATCATCAACATTCGCTGTCATCAATTTCCATTTTTAAAAAATTTTTTAATCAAATATATTTCTCAAATTCTGTCATTTACTTTTCAAAAAAAAAAAAAATTGTTTTCTTTTTTAATGAAAATGATGAAATTATTGAAATAAAAATATTTCTCATACTTTTTGATTTATTGATCAATGAGGTGAGTAAGTGCAAAATCAAAAGCAATGCAACAAATAAACATTTAATTTTTCTTTGAAAAATCAACAATTTATTTTGTTATCTTCACTAGTTCCATATTTATTTGAATGCTTAATTAATTCTCATTATTAAAAATAAAAAAAAAACAAAAAGTAACAAAATTTAAAAAAAAAATGTCACTTCATTCCCATCTTTCCATATATCAATAAATTAGCATAAATTTTCTTGAATTTTTCCGACTCATAAATTTATTTCAGTTGAATTCAAACTAAATTAAATTGGCACATTTTTTTTTTCCTTTGTAATATTTGTGTTAGCAAAGCTGTTTTTGCAGAAAACAGTTCGTTTTAAATGGTAAAATAAAATTAGATATTATACAATATAAATTAATGGATAAGAAGAAATGAAGAAAAAAAAAAAAAAGCTAAAATTTCTTCTCTTTTTTTTCCCAAAAAAAAAACAAACTTACTTTTTCGTTTTTCTTTTTTTTTTTTTTTTCATTGCTTATTTTACATTTGAATTTCAATGAAAGTCTGAAAGGTAAGTGTTAAATTGGATAAATTGGAAATTTGTTTGAAAAAATTTAAAAGAAAAAAATACATTGTGTTTCAAAATTCAATTTGATATTTGCTTGACAATTGAGGAAAAAAAAAAAGAAGTGAAATGACAAAAAAAAAAGAAATTATTGTAAATTCAATTATCCTTAATAGAATACGAAGAAGAAGAGGAAGAAAGAACAAAGAGAAGGAAAAGAAAATTCGAAATTTTGCCATTGAAAAAATGTGAAATTACCACTGTTGCAATTATTATCAATTCTGTTATGAAAATTTTACTATTCCATTTGATGCTCCAATTAGCTTGCACAAACCAATTGCAAATTTCATGCAAAAATACTGACCAGGTTAGTTACAATTCAAGTTTTTACAAAAATTTAATTTTAATTTTTCCATTTTGATCATATGTTTTTATTGGAGTTGTTAAATTGTCATAAAATGTTGCTCTTTGCAAGTTTTTTGTTTTTAATTTAATTAAGCAAATATTTTGGCAATGAATTTGTTTTGCTTGTACAGGAATTAATTGTATGATTTTAGGGTTGTTGAAATAAAATTAATTTTGAAAATTCGAGAACAAAAAAAAAAAATTCCATCTTTGATTTTTATTCATTTTATTACGAAAAATTTAATTGAAATTAATTTACTGGTATTAGTACAAAAATAAAATAAACTTTAAAATGATGAAAAATTAAAAAATTTTTGGAATTTTTTGTTATCAAATTACCAATTCTTTTGTTTAAAAAATAATTTTAATTTCATTTGGTTTCAGTATTTATTTTTTTTCCTTTTTCATTTTACTTTCAAGTTGAAAATTTACAAAAAAAAAAAAAAAAAAAAATGCTTCAATATTGTTGAAAATGGCTATTTCAATTTACTTCCGTTCTATGGCGCAAAAGTAAAAAAAAAAAAGGAATTGATAAAATATATTTATGTAATAAGAAAAATATTTGTGGTAAATATAGAAAAAAAAAGGCTTTTCAAAATTGCTTATCAAATTGAATTTTTTCTTTTTTTTTTCCGTGAACAATCTTTAAAACTTTCCTTTTCTTCAAAAAAAAAATTCACAAAATTCAAAAAAAATTTTTTTTTTTGTTTTTTCATTTCTACACGAACAAATAATCTTCGTCATCCTTTTTTAGACACAAAAAAAATCGTTGTTTTTATGGTCGATTGAAAAAAATAATATTGTTGTTGGCTACATGTTTGGAACAATCCATGTACCATTTACGGAAGTTTGGGAACAAAGTAAGTTTTATCAAATTTCATTAAATCCTTTTGTTGATTTCAATAAATTCTTCCATACATCAAACACATTTCATTTAATTGAATCTCAATAATTAATAATTCGTGATTCAAACAAAAAGGATTTTTTTTTTTCTTGAACTATAAAATTTATTTCATAAGTACGATTGTTGAAATGCAGTTTGGCACGATTTCCTTTGTGTAAGTATCATAAATTAGGCTGCTAAAAAAAAAAAAAAAAACTGTTGGTTAATTGATTGGTACCATTGTAAAATTGACAAATAGAGGAAATTAGTGCAGAATTGCAGAAATACAGGATGCATGGGAGCATGCAGAAATCATATAGTAACAAAGGATTGATAATATTGGTGAAAAGGCTTTCAAATAATGTCCTTCCGATGGGTTCCATTAAAATTGCAAATATTAAATTGCGTGAGTTCTGGTGCGCCCGGGAATAATAGATTGCTAAGTGGAAGGAATCGTTTGATTGTGTCGCAGTTGTGATTGCTGAAGCAGAAGTAATAGGTGCTGCAGCCAAAATCCATTATGATCGTTGAGGAAGTGATTGCTCTGCGAACTTCCCATTTCCGTCTATTTCGCCCCGCTCTCTCCCGATACCCGCGGTATTTTTCCATAGCTCTAATTGCTTCAACATAAAAACTTTTGTGTTCACCACATTTCTTTGTGTGACTATCGTAATTTCTCATTTCATCATTCCTCTAAAATCATTTTCAATTATTCCATAGATTAAATTGCACAATTTTTTTTTCATTCACTTAACCATTTTGATCTTTGACACCTTCTTTCTTTATGAATAAATGAAATTTCTTGAAATTCAAACGGAAAAAATTGTTTTCCTAAATTTCATATCACTAAATTTTAATTTGATGCTATGAAATAGAAGAAAAATTTATGCAAGTGAAATTTCACGAATGAAAAAAAAAATAAAATCTGAATTATAAAATAAATTTGTTTAATTTTTTTATAATTTCATTTACAGCATTCATCTTTCATTGCTGAAATTTAAACATTTATACAATTTAATCATTTCATTGCTAAACAAATGTGTAAAGCACCAATGCATAATATTAATTTAAATTACACCTTTTATATTAATCAAAATTTGTCCTAATTTGGCCGATTTAAATTTATTCGAAATTAATTTCTTTGATATTTAATTTACAATTACAGTATCGGTAAAAGTGAAAACAGCATTTGCACGATCAGATACGGTCATTTTTGAATTGGATCTTTACAATGCAAATACGGTAGAACGATTATCGGAATGTAAGAACATTCCGGGTGGTGGCACAGTGAAGGAATACTTATCGCCTAGAATGTATTTACGGCTGGAACATTGTATATACTTCTCATTTTACTCCAATGAATGCTGAAATATTTTTTGTAATTAATTATTTAATTAAACCTCATTTTGAAGTAGCTGTCATCATATTGATTGATAATTGGAAATTATTTGCAAATGAAATTAAAAATAGCAGTAATTATTTAAATATAATGTAATTGATGATAAGCAATTGGTCTTTTAATTAGGACACTCAAAGAAAAACTGAAAAAGAAAGAATGATAGAATGATAGAAAGAGAGAAAGAGAGAAAGAGAGAGACAAAAATGATCAGAAAGAGAATACAAAAGAAGCGATGAAGATTGAATTTTTGAATTAACAAAAAATAAACTTTAAAATAAAATAAGCATTTCCATCAGATGAGACTGAATTATTTCGACAGGAAAAAAAAGAAGGAAAAAAGCAAAATAAAACATTAAAATCCTCAGAAAATTTCCATCAGTTTTTGTACGATTTTAAAAAAAGTCGAAATATATAGTATAATTCAAACATTTGCTACTTTTTCTTTAAACAAATGAATTTTGAATTATGAGAATTGGAATTATAGAATAAATTTAAAAAATATTTGAATAATTTTCCGCATCAGATAAAGGATGAATTTTGGAATGAATTTAAAAATGAAATTCATCGAAGTATTTCCAAAAAAAATTTTTTTTGGAGGTAATAATCAAATTCATTTTTCATAATTTCAAATGGTTGAATTGTTAATTATTACCAAAATGTTGAGATATGCGAATTCACGGGAAGCGATTGGAAAGGCAATATGGTGCAAAAGAAAATGTTCAATCCGATTCTGAAATGAAAAATCGTCCACGACATTTATTTAGAAATATTGTTGGTACGTTTCAGAATGATCAAAAATTAGTTATCCAACAAAATAATTGTTTTCCTCATTTTACTTGCATAATTACAGAGTAAATAAAGTGCAATAAAACTAATGTTCACCAACATTAGTTTGTAGCAGTAGTAGTAGCAGTAGTAGTAGTAGTAGTAGCAGCAGTAGTAGCAGCAGTAGTAGCAGCAGTAGTAGCAGCAGTAGTAGCAGCAGTAGTAGCAGCAGTAGTAGTACTACTACTGCTACTACTACTGCTACAAACTAATGTTGGTGAACATTAGTTTTATTGCAC
>JABVXS010001268.1:0-16428 GCA_013365335.1 Madathamugadia hiepei | reverse complement strand
TGAAATAAAACGAATCGCTCAGGAGCGCGCCTCATACAGATCCTTCATTCATCAAATCGCTAAAGTTCAGAATGGAACTGATGGCCGATAATAGATAAATAGCAACAGGCATAACAAAGGAATTGTTCAAATTACAATGAAAGAGATTAATTATTAATTATAAATTAAATAATTATTTCGAGAGACATGGAATGGGACGAACGATGATTAATGGATAAAGTGAAAATCAAATTCAATGTTAACTTAAAACCTATTAAAATCAAAAAATTTTTTGAAAAAATAAAGAATTTTCAAGAAAACTATTGCCCTTTCAATAGAATCTTACTGAAATGATAACATTTCTAAATTTCCATAATTTGCCGAGCTTATCTGTGCAAGGTCAACTGTAACGCTGTTACCTGTCATTTTCCTCTAATCTCGAAGTTATCTGCGTACTTATTTGTTTAATTTCCATTCATTCAAAAGTACTCAAAAAAATGATCAGTATGGTATGTTGTAAATTTATAAATTAATTTTATTGAAGCGATCAAACTTTTCAACCCCAACTTTCAACATTACCTTAAACAATTTTAATGATACCATTGTCAATTACAGCTGATAGGATTTTCTGCTCATTTTTACCTTGCCAATTAAGGTAATTAGTTTTAAATTTGGTAAGCATCAAATTAAGTTGGTAGGAGAGATTCTGTGCCGAAAGTATTCATTCTCAGCTTTCGAATTTCAATAATTCTGAATTACGATAAGCATAAAATTAATTTGGCAAAGAAAATCTGGATCGAAACTGCATGAATGAAATTGAACCTGAGTTTAACTAATAAAGTGGGAGAGTGTTTTCATAGACAACTTTTGGTAAAGTCTGATGAAAATAATAGAGAAAATGATTGCTGCTGTAATTGTTATTCATATACTAAAACTTATGCACATGATTAATTAGAGTCCCGCCCATCCTGATAAATTTGTAATTCAAAATGTGATGATGTGACTTGGAGACCGACTTTTTGAATTTCTAAAGCAATGACCTGGTTTATTTGAATTACTTCTAAAACAGTAACTTGATGAGCTACTTCAAATATCTCAAGGATAATCAAAATAAATTGATGAATTTTTTTAATATAGTTTAAATTAATTTTTTTTCACTTATAAATATAATTTTGAACCGTAATCAGACATAATCAAATTTATTTTATTTTAAAAATTTTTTTAGAAAAAGTTTTCCTTTTTTCTTTGGTAACATTTTTGAGGCAAGTAATTAACAAAATATGTAAAATTCTATCCAATTACATTTGGTGATTAAACAAATTTCGTTCCGTACTTGCAAAAGTCAAGAAGTGATAAGAAATGAAAGCTGAAAGAATAATTCAAACCTATGATTACAAGGTCAGATCAAGGAATGATCTCTGTTCCATGGCATCCAGAAATTTCTTTATCTCACGTTTTGAATCATTCATTCCTAATCTCTCTTATCACTTTTTCTTCCATTTCTAGTTGTCTATTGCTTGTTGAAACTGTTCATTCTCAAACAGAAATTATGACGGTTGGTACGCTCATCCGTAACATTATCAACAATTTAGAGATAAAATTATAATTAAGGTTACCTCAAGTGATAAAAATTCTGATTTTAAAAATTTAGAAAAGGTAAGATTATTTAATCACTGTTCACTGATTTAAAGTTTGTTACAAAAAGTGCGTTGCAAATGCCACTGATGAATTATTATTTTATGGGCATATGAAATACATGAAACATAAAAAAAAATGATTTCCGAAAACAAAAAAAAAAAAAATTTTCGAACACTTTCGATTTATGGTCCTGTTCCTTGGATATTGCTATATAAGCATAAATTTCGACTTGATAACTGTTATCAACAAAAACATATCCTTAATTACGTAATTTTAGTAAATAATACGTGTAAACAATTCCCCACTTACATTTTAAACATTTAAAAAGTTAAACGCAATGCAACATGCATGATCATAAACAATCGAATGGAGGAGAACAAATCTATATATTAAATGATAAAACATTTAATTTTACTGATATGAAACAGGCTGAGCGGTAATTGTAGCATCCATTCGCACAAGAGCTTGTCCAATATTCCATTTTTCTTGCATCAGTTCATCATAGCGTTTCTGCAACTCTTTTTCACGTTTTTCCTGAAAAAGAAGAAAAAACTCTGATCAAGAAATTTTAAGTTTACATATAGTTAGAACAAAGCACAAAATGAGGCTAAAAAATTTAAATACATGCTTCGTGACACAACATTACAAAAATATAAAGAAATATTGAGTAAAATTTACTTCGCCGCAATTACATTGTTACCGAAACATGAATAGTCTCGCAAAAGCTTTGAAAATTGCTAACATATCAACAATGACAACAGCATATAAACAATGATGAAAGCCCTGTTACACCCAACTAACCCGCCAAGAAAATCCTCATTGTCCCGGGTTTCCCCAGACACCCAAAAACTTGCTCCGTGCCACATTGGCACACACGGTTGTAATAGGTAAGAGCGATAACCGGACCTATTATGGCCAAAAGATAATCTAACCTGCTGCGTGACCTCATCCATAAGTTTGTTTAACCGTTTGCTAATAGCTTTTTCCTCGTTCTTCTCTAACAATTCAAATGTAGCTTTTTCACGTTTACAAGCTTCCAGTTCAGCCCTTACTTCTTCGATCAGTTTTATCAAATGCTGTGCAATACTCTAAAAATCAACAGACAATATAACTAAATGGCTTTGAATAGCAGAAAATAAATGTCATAAATTTACTTATTACTGTCTGCAATTTTTTAACACGCATAATATCTGACAAGCTATCATCCTTCACAACGAGTGTAGAAACCTAATATATAACATAAAGAAAAAAACCAAAATACGAAAATAGCATTATAAACTACACACAAGATATGTTTATATAAATTCAAATGGTGGAATGAAAATAAATGAGCGTCAATTCACTAGCAAATTTTGAAGAAATACCTGATAACCAGCCAGTTTCACCTTCAATTTCTTCTCCATTCTTGCGGTTTTTTTTGCACGAATATTCATCCAATCTCGATAGAGCTATAAAATGTGCTATTAATGCAAACGAAATACAAAAATTTTGTAGTAATATTCTGATCATGATAAAAAAGAGAACGAAAAAATATTCCACCTGGAATTTAGCTGAAAGGGCATCAATTTGATCCTTTTTAGGTAAGACACCTAACCGAGTAAATTTGTTTTGCGCCAAGATAAGTTCCGATGAACATTGTTCAATAACAGCCCAAAGATTTGAGTTCAAACATGTGCGCTCTTCCTGGAATAAAATACCCACATTAATATTAAAAAATAATAATAAACTAACTACATTGATTTGCTTTATGTTAGACTTCATGCATACCGGTTTCAATTCGTTTTGGATCATTTTTTTTGATTTTTCTAAATCTTCTAGTGAAATATCATCGACTGGATGTTCTTCGACATCATGCTTTAGAATAACAAACATTTCACTTTTGATCGCATCATCCGCCTGAAAATCTCGAAGTCGAACATGCAAAACTTCGAAATTAAACCCATAAAATTAACAATCTGAAGCGAACAGATCAGATATAACTAGTCGAAACAAACTGGACAAACTGGAAATATTCGAAATATTCTGAAAGCATATTTTTCAACTAGGCAATCCAAATCTTCGAAAATTAAAACTAAAAGCACTTAGCATGTAATTACTGTATTCGTTCATTAAATTAATGGAAATAGAAATTAAAACCGTCCGATTTTCTAATCCATAGTAATTGTATCGCAACATTTCTAGCTGAATGATTCTAAGAATAATAATTTTCGCAGTTCTTAAGAAGAATTCACCTTGCCAATATCACTCTTGCTTGAAATTGGTTTGAAACTCTGTTCGTTAATTTTTGATGGTTTCGGTAAACCACGTCGAATAACTTGTGATTCTTTTTTCAAATTCTGAATGCGTAACAACTCAAGCGCTTCCGCTTTCCGGGCTACGACCTAAACCACTACAATCAAATTTAACCTAAAAAACGCACTAAAAGAATCTAATTACATCAAACTTACGTGAGTTAGAAATGAACATAGTTTTCTGATTATCTTTATAAAATTCGAATGTAAAAGCAAGTAATATCAAGACCAAAAAAAAATTTATATTCAGAATAATCCAAATTTGACGAATATCCAGTAAATTCAGAGAATAGAAGGTAAACCTAGATATAATACCACATGAATACCCAAGTGGTGAACTTATCAGTCCCTTTAGTTTACTAAGAAAAAACTCACATCACTGGCATCCTCTACCCATTCAGCCGTTTCCTCCTGTGATGCTTCAATTTCTTCCGGTGGTGCCATTATGACGAATTCATTTCGAGGTGCTGGTAAAGAACTCAGTGCTTTTTTTAACTCACCGCGTGAATCATACGACCTAAAAATTTTTCTTTATAAAAAAAGTAAAAATTAAAAACTGAACTCGATCTCGTGATTTGTTAACCCAAAGGAATTTAAAAACACATACAACTGTGGGTTATTAATATTCAGTTGATCCCGGAATGGTGTACTAGATGGTGTCCCAGGTTCAGATTGCCGTGGTGTTCCTGCAAGACATCATTTAGCAAATGACTGCAATTAAGATACCTTGTTCCTAACGTTTGATTCACGAAAACAGTAATAAAAATGAACATTAGAAAAAAGCATAACAGACTTAAAAAGGTAATACCTTGAACTACAGAAGAAGGTGTAGCTCCAATATTTGAAAGCACAGTATTCGGGGTAACGACGGAACGATCTTGTGGCAAAGCCGACTGTAAATTTAGATCGTGCAGTGGAGTATTTACACCTCCTTTCAATGGTGTTGGAGCATTCTGCAACGCGAGAAGATTTTCAGCTTCCTGAAACAATACCATAAGACTAAATCAGACTGTTAGTAAATCGACCAAGTGAAAACTTATACAACATAAAATTCATTTAAAAAGATTGATTACGAATTAATTCCACTTTTTCTTCTAAAATTTGGAGCAGATAACAATTGCTGGCAAGCACCTTAAACAAGTCAATCAGAAAAATGGAGCAGACTGATGTTTTAGTTATAACGTAAGCTGAAGAAATAAGTAGCCCATATGACTCAATTAACCTTCTGTAACGCGTCGGCGTACATCGATGGAGTACGTGCTGTTCGCGCAGTGTTTTCATTTATCGGCATTTGATAATCGTGCAAAAGTGTACTAAAAGATATTTAATTTAACAACTAGGAAGCAGAAAAATTATAAAGATGTCGCAAAATGAGCGAACTCTTAAAAAAATCGATGTTAGGCGTTTCTAATTTCACAAGCGCCCGGGAAACAATTTAATGACACTGGAATAAACAAACAAAAATTTAATCAAAAACATTAAAACCTTGTTGGATTGTTGTCGCTAAATTCGCGAATGGTATCTGTTGCTTGTCCAATCTTGACAATTTCTTCCATTTCTTTATCCGATATCTGCGGTGATGGTAAAATAAGCTTTGAACGTTTCTTTTCAACCTTCTGTTCAAAAATTGATTCAGGTACACCCTCAGCTCTGCAAAATGATTAAGATTATATCTATCCATAAAATGGAATTCTTTAATTCGCATTATTCAGTTTTGCGAGTTCCTAAGCTGTCATTTACCTGTAGGTAAAATTTTTATCAACTGTCTATCATTTTTAAACAGAATTTAATCAATGCATTATTTCTGATGGTTGAATCACACTACATGACTACCTTCGCTTTTTCAACTTTTCTCGGTCTTTCTTACGTTCCTCATTTTCGATGTCATCACGTCTAACACCTTCAATTTCTGCTCGAGTCTGCTTTTTGAATGTCGTATCTTTTTCAAACTTATCCTCCGATGGATCGTAAAATCCTGGCGGCACAGGTTTTTCAAATGGAATCTGGAAAATTTCACAATCTCCAGTCACTAAAGTGGGCTACCTAGATATAGTACTAAGGTTGGAAAGATGCAGTAAGAATGAATTTTGCATTAGAATACGCAAGTTAAAAAATGTAAAAATATCTTTAAAAAAATTCTTATAAAACTGCAGAATATGTTATAGCTCAGAAATATCTGAAATAAATGTGTACATGAACAAAAAGAGAAAAACGTTTTTGGAAGAAACCTCTGCGCTGTAGTCAAGATACATTGGATTTCTTCGCTGAAATTTGTGCTGTCCCCATGGAATCCCAGCAGCACGCAATTCCCGTCGTTTCTGCAACGAAGCAAGACGACGAGCTTCTGAAAGCTGCTTCTCGCGGGCTTTACGTTTTGCCTGAAACGATAGTTATGATTAACCGGCACTTATTATCCCATAGTCCAGTAACTCAGAATTCCTGAGAATATAACTTTAAACAAAAAAAAAAAACGAGCAGAGCAAGCCTCAGTATTCCTTAACGGCAACTACTGTATAAAACAAAACTCATAACTAACATAACATTAACATGGTATCATGAAGATATCATGTAATAAAAATAAATGTAGTACTGTCGCTGTTCTTTACATGAAGAAACTGACCTTTTTACCCTGCGTGTTTGCCAATCTTGCGCGTGCCTCAGAAAGCATTTCAAGCTCATCTTCGTCCATATCAATTGGATCAGGTCTTGCTGGTTTGGTTTCGGGTGTTGGGTCTATTTCACCTGGTCTCAACTTCCTAGCATCATTTAGGTCTTCATTATCGTCTATCTGTTCCGCTTTTTTCTGGGCCTGAAATCACAGGAGCGACTCTGTACTATTTAGACAATATTATTCTTGATTTCAGAAAACTTCAAACAAAAGAGCACTATAATACTTTTCATCTTTCAAATATTTTATTTGTATCGAATTTTTTCCATTGATTAGCTGTTTCAATAATAGTACTGGTTATAATGGTTCCGAAAAATGGAACTTCAACGTCTTTACGTACCTCGTCCAGCAAATGCTCGTAACGTTCCAAGCATTGCGCAGCTGTTCGCCCAACTATTGGTGCAATTGTCCGCCACTGTGTCGGCATAAGCTTCGCCAAATGCAGCAACTTTTCGTCTTCCGTTCGTGACCATTCCGTTTTCTTAATTCCAGGATCTAACCATTCGTACCAACGAGCCTACAAAAATAATAATAACTTGAATATAAATAAAAATAGAAAAGTAATAATTTGGGAACTTAAATCACGAACAACATATGAGCGATAGAAGTTGGTACAACTTTTTCAGAAATCCCTTGCTTTGTCAATATTAAAACACGCCAAAGATTATGACAGTTACTCCCAAGTGTTTCAAATCTAAGTCAGTAAAGTATGAAGTACATACCTTGCACTGTTTTGCTGATTTCCTGTGCAAAAGAGATGCGATACGACTCCACTGATTCTTTCCATATTTCATAATAGCAGCTTTGAGGATTTCATCCTGAAAAAGTTTATTCCAAAAAATTGTTTATAAAAAAAAACATAAGCAACCAGCCATCATAAACTTATCATCAACCCAAATGCATGCTGCTATTCGAGCAATATATTGGATGCAAGAACTATATTATATAGTTGAATATATTCCAAAAAATTGGGATTTTAAATGAATGACGTCGATCAGCCCCTCTATGATATTGTTGCTAAAATAATTTCTTTACCGACTATTTTTATACAATCTCAGTTACCGCTTATCGCTACAACAAAAGTGGACAATTCATACCTCGGTATTCCTCCAAACACCACCTTTAATGATAACACGCACCATCCTTGTCTTCCTCGCTTACTTAAGAGCAATATTCGATCTACAATTGAGAGATTGCATTAGTTTGCGCATGCAAAAGAAATGAACACGTAAAGTCGTCGCACATATTTTTTTAATAAATTATTTTGCCATAAAAGAATTATTAAAATAAAGTTTCATAGTATAGGTTGTACAATCAACTATTACAAGGTTCCGTATTTAATTTTAAAAAAAAATCTAGTTTCCACATTGTGCAAATGACACACGACCCGCCTTTGAAAACAAGAACTCAAACTCTTTGCCACCGTTAAATATTGTGATTCATTATGAAAATCATTGTCTCTACTCAAAAAGCAGTGAACCGGAACGAGACAGCAACTTATGTTGCAGCGCCTTTTCCTGTACTGTTCTAATTTCTAGAAATTATTCAATTACCTTTAATATCACCTAAAAAATCAGCTTATCTTATCAAATTGCAAGAGATATTGAAGTGGGATTCCCAACATCCTCTAGATCAGTTACGCAGATTCGCCCTCAAATGATTGAAGCATCGATTAAAACAAGATTCAGCATTTAATTTTATAAATTTTAATAACCCGCTTGCAACTACGCGAAATTTCAGCCAGCCAATTTCCTTTTTTTGTCATGATAAAGAAAATAATAGTCAATGATGTCAGAAATTAATTTTCTAACGAGAAAATTTTGTTTTTCCTTTTCAATGCATAGAATGCTTTTATACAACTTCATAATTTGCATATCAATGTATGGCAACATTGCACGACAATGAGCAATAAAAATTCCATCAGTTTTAAATCGAAATT
The DNA here is from genome assembly GCA_013365335.1 of Madathamugadia hiepei. Taxonomy (NCBI): domain Eukaryota; kingdom Metazoa; phylum Nematoda; class Chromadorea; order Rhabditida; family Onchocercidae; genus Madathamugadia; species Madathamugadia hiepei. The sequence goes on along the minus strand of JABVXS010001268.1, from coordinate 7,913 downwards.
TGGCGTATAAATTATTTATGCTCCAAAGATGTTTGATTTCGAAGAAAGCTTTGGAATGAAACATAAAAAATAAAACAAGCAATCGGCTTATAATAAAGTTTCCACAAAAAAACAGAACAAATGCTACAAGAAAAAGTGAGTGATGACGAATTAAACGGAATAATAAGAGAGTGACAGTCAAAAGTACTAAATGCGTTATGCAAAAGTTTCAAAGTAAAATGCTGACTGGACAAAAAATAGTGAACCAACGAAATGACTGTGGTGAAATCAATTAACAAAAATTTGTACTGAATGTTGTTGAAACAAATATTTTACAATATTTGCGAAGAACAACAAAATCTATTGAAATATCAAATAACAATAATATGCAACAATTCATTTCCATACTGAAATAAAGATCAAATTAATTGAAATTACGAACAACCGTAATGAGTATAAGGACGAATACTCAACAACAGAAAAATGCTTTGAAGTTTCAAATTCTCTGTAAATTCAAAAAATTCAATTTATGCTTTAAAAATTTTGATTGAATTTATACTTGAAATCCTGATTTGTAAAAGCAACAATATTCGTCCAACAAAACACTTTACGAAATGCTTAACAAACTAAAATATAGAAAGTGGTTTATTAGCTAAATGCCTGGATGACCGGTGAAAGACGAAACCAAGTTGTATCAGGATCATTTAAAACCACAAGATTCTCGACACAAAGGTGATTTAGAACAAATCGTACCGAATGGATCTTTCGTCTTGATAAAACTTCATCTTCCGGCAATTCAAAACCATCACTGAAACAATCATCTCCAACTGGTTTATGAAATAGTTTTAAATGCTTTTTTAATGATTAAAATAGATCTTAAAACAAAGTAACCAACTCATTTTCGACAAGTTCTTCCGAAAATTTTAAAGAGGATGTCCCGCGTACTAAAACGCAAACACGCGTATTTCGAGTAATATTACGTGAAGTATTCAAATTTGGACTTACTACCAATAACGCTGATATTCTACGCTGCTCCCTAAAAATTACTGGCATAGAAAATGCATATTGAAGTGATTTGTACCATTAATTCATCTCTTAATGAATAAAAAATTAAAGTTCTGATCGGTAAATTTGTATCCTTTTCAGTTGAAACTTGATGGAAATGCATTCAACTAATACGGTTACACCGTAATGTAAGTGGAGCTAACCTCGCTGATAATTCAGCACAATTTTGACCACAGTGTGAAAGATCTGATTCAAAGGAATCACATAATCTAATGGGTATCTGATAAATTTCCTGCGGTATCGCGCATGATGCACCAATAACTATAACAATTTCATGAAGTGAGCGACGATTACAGCTACGAAACAAGTCTCTCAATGCTTCTCTTATCTGAAAAAATCGAAGCAATGAAAACATTTCATTCGAGATCAAATAAAAGTATGGTAATTTCATCTCCATTGATTTGTGCGATCCTTCAGCTTATTTATACGTAGAATATATTCCAACTATAACTCAACAAGCAAACTAGATGATATTTCAGATCTTACATTGATGCAATCAAAAGCGCAAATAATTAATCGTGCTTAAAAAGAAATTCATGAAATATAGATTTAACAAGACGAAATGAGTAAATCAAAATCCTTAAATTTCTATTTAAATCTGAAAGCTGAGAACGACAAAATCATATGAGTACACTAAAATGCAATAGAAAAATAAACCTGTGTGTATGTTTCAACAAATTTGACTTCATCACGTGTCTCAATGGTTGAAAATAATTGAGTTACAACACTTGGTACGACTCCACGTTGATACAGCAATGACTGTAAGACAATATCAACAGCCTGTAACTGAGCATGGATACAAAGACAACGACCCAGTTCTATAGACTCATTAATCATTAGAGCTTCTCCAACTACACAGGTTTCCTGAAAATGTACAAAATAAAAAATAAAAAAAACACATTGAACACCCATTGCGAATTCTCATCCGCAAATACAGAAACTGTTTTATTTTTACAAGATATTTAACCAACACAAAAATAATTTACCCTTAATATTATTGATACATTGCATCCAGTTTTTAACCCTGAACCTTGTATCTTATATAATATAGCAATGCAAAAATGATCTACTACAGCATCAAATTTATTCGAGAAAGCTTCCACGCAAATCATTTAAGCTTCTTCTAAATTTTTCATCCCACTGTTTCTATAAATTTCGAAAGACCGCAATTATTTCATGCTATTTTCAACCTGTTTCAATCTAATTATCAGAAATGTAGCATGATGCAGATGAGAATGATTTACACATATCAACACCTCGCACAATGTTTAGAATTAACTCTAAAAGCTTTACTTGTTTTGAAATTTTCAATTGTTCTGCAAAGCATTCCTGTCAAGTTTCACCATGTTCAATCCAATGGAGACTTCGGTGACTAAATTTAACGCAACTATTTAATTGAACTGTAAAAAAAAGAAGTGATACACCGATTCATGAAGCATCGCCACCAGAAAACGATAAACATCGAGCAGTTCCACTGCATAAACGACGCAAATGGTAAACTATTAAGCGACCCTATACAAGTAACAAGTTGATGGAGAGAATATTACATGATGATATCACGGGATGAATCCTCCCAAGCATCAATTCCTGAATATCCTCCAGTCTAAGAACCTGTACAGCAAATATCAGCAAAAGAAGTTATCGAAGCACTGAAGCATTCAAATCAAAGAAGGTAAGAGGACTTGACGACCTGCCTGCAGATACATGGAAGTCCGAAAAATTGGACGCACCACGATGACTTACTAAGTTCTTCAACAAAGTCATCGCGGAATCAAAAATCCCAATATATGGCAGTGTAGCACTACAATTACCATATGGAAGCCACCAGACTGCAAGAATTATCGACCAATCAGACTGCTAGTACGTAAAATGAAAATATTCGAAAGAATGCTCGACCGTCACATAAGGGAAATTGTAGAACTCAGAGTCAATCAAGCTGGATTTGTTAAGAAATGTGGAACTACTGACGCCATACACGCAGTCCAACTGTTACTAGAAAAGCATCGGAAAAACAGATAGCACGCAAACTTATCTGGTACTCACTACCTCAACATAGAGTCCCGGAAGAAATCATTAGATGGGTACTACTACTATACGAAAAGCCAGTAAGTAATATCAACAGCAGAGAAATCCAAGAATTTCCAGATAAGTGCCCGCGTACATCAGGGATCATCATTATCCCCCTTACTATTCACCCTAGCCATGATAGGAGCTATCCCGTATCGACGTCGAATGACTTACAGAAGCCAGCACTATGGACCCTAATATACGCAGACGACATCCTGCTAGCCGCCGAACTCGAACAACAAGTACTGAACTGGTAAAATCGCTTCGAAGAGTTCGGATTGCAGCTAAATATCAAGAAGAATCTTTACATGACGACCGATCCAAATGAGCAAGACATGATTCAAATCAATGGAGTTAATCTCACAAGATGCTAAAGCATCAACAATATTCAATGACGGTCGCATGGACGAAGAAATCAACGCGAGAATAGCTGCCGCCTGGACGAAATGGCGCAGTACAACAGGAATCACTTGCGACAAGATTAGTGATCGCCTCAAGTCCAAAATATACAGAACTGTGACGCCCAATGCTGGCCAACAACAAGAGAAAGGGGACATAAACTAGAATCTATGGAGACAAAATGCTAAGATGGATGTCGGGAATAACAAAGTTGGAACATGTAACGAATGACGACATCCAACGTCGATACCGGATAGCTCCCATCACTGACAAACTGCAAGAGATACGCCTCAAATAATATGATCACTCCTTACGAGCCGATACCTAGAAGCTTCCTAAGATAGCACTTCAGATAGAAGTAGAAGGTAAGCGACCCCAAGGAAAAGCAAGACAACGGTGGCAAGACACGATAAATCGGGATCTAAAAATCACTGGTTTATCAACGGACATGTTACAGAACCGAGACGTATGGAGACAACGTTCCAAAGTAGCGGACCCTGAATCCCAGTAAGACAAACGCTAACAGAAAAAAATAATTAATTGAATTGTATATCGCCTTACTAGCCTTATTTCCTTTCGCCAATAAATTTAATTTACATTAAATAGGATAGTGAAACTGCTTGGAACAGTAAAAAATGAAGGCAATAGTTAAATTGAAGTAATGTTTATTCATTGAGATCAAACTATCAATAAAAACAGACTGATCAATCAATTGTTCAAAAAGATCGCAATCACTTTGATTTGAGCTCTGCAATAAACCGTTCGTATTCTGCTAGCTTTTCTGCATCCTTTCTACGCTTTCGTCGTTCCATCCTTTCAGCTGTTCTCGAGTATTCCGTTTCTCCATCTTTCGTTTTACCATCATTCTTCATTTTAACTATCTAAAAGAATTAAAGAAGAAAGATCTTATTTTTATGAGAAGCAGGATAATCAATTTTGATGTCATCGCCATTCTGCAAGTACTGTTTCCTCAACTTTGATATTGATTTGAGATCGCATTTCTTTGACGATCTCAGTAAAAAAATTACAGAATTCCGAATCAATATTTATAATAAAAAAATCCCGGGAAACAAACAAAATTTTTGGAAAATTCTACTAATATAAGGTTCTACTTTTTCGTTAAGAAAAGAAGTTCAGGAAGATTTACCTCCACCGACAGACTTCGTTCCAAATTTTTCAAACCATTCAATGCACGTACGTCGTCTTTTATGTTTAGAATTTTTTCATATTTCGCTTTGGCTGCATCCTCTTTACCAACTTCTTCCAACCTGAAACATATGGAAAACTAATTTAATCGCTATAACCTGCAAAAGCTAACATTTTAATTCGAAAATAATTTAATTTCTCAGTGCTAAAGATTTAATCATAACATCAAAATATCGAAACAAATATACACAAATAAGTGAAAATGTAAACAGTACTGTGGTAGTTTTACAACTTATCTTTGACAAAATGTACAGCTCTTTCTGAGCTATCAAGAAAATATATACTAGAGTTAGTCTCACTCCGCTGTATTACTGTACACACATGAGCAGCTCAATGTAATTCCTTTCTCCATCATCTATTTCAATTTATTTTCCACTGTCCTACCTAATTTACATCATTTAAAACATGATTTTTAAGATATATATAGAATTTACATTTCACAAAAACACCTGCGCAAAATTATGGTTATTACCTTTTAGCTTCCTGCAGAAGCGTCTCGATCATATAATTTCTTGCATTCGTATGCGAAGCATTTATTGCCAATGCTGCATCTAAGTCTGTTTCTGCCAAATTATACTGTCCCATATTGGCATACCTAAAATTCGCATGAATTTAATTCAACTATCGACTCCATCCAAATCACTTTTAAGAACAAATTGTTGTACCAAGCGGACTAAAACTGAAACCTTAAATACTTTTGAAATGGAAGAATTTCTATCCTCAAAATTATGTTTATGGAAATGAAATGAAAATATTTAAAATAAATGAGAACAACATACGCAGCAGCTCTGCCAACTAGTGCTTCAATATTTTTTTCACAAATGGAAAGTGCTCGGTTGAAATGTTGTACAGCGCCAGCATTTTCGCCTTCTCGAATCTTATCAACACCCCGTTTGGCAACACTCATTGAAAGATCTTCATTCTGTTTACGACGGAAATAAGGAGCACGACACTTCGATGAAAAATCCGTATCTAAAGAATGCATTTGATGTCCTAAGATATCTCCAAGAATTATAAATATAAGTTTAATCATTTGAAAAAAACCTTTCAAATCGCGCAAAAAAGAAATAGCCACATCGGTCTCTACACCAAAAAGTGTTGCAAGATTAGGATTGGTGGCTGGCAAATAGTTTCTGAGATATTCGTCAAAATTCCTCGATCCCAATTCTTCACCATTCCTATAAATACTCATTTTCGGCTGAATTAGAATTCTTTTTAATCTTGACCTTTTATTCACTTTAACTCATTTTAGAAACTGAAATCAGCAAAAAAAATAAAAATTCCCATCAGTTTCTCGTGAATAGTACTTAACAGTTGTCTCGAGAATAACAATAATCTCCTTTTATGTGTAGCATAAATTTTAATGAAGCTCTGAAATATCAAATTCAACTCACCTGAAGTAAGTCGGCAATTCACCTTCCGTCAAAAGACCCTCAATTGAAAAAAAAAATCAATAAACTGACCATGAGAATATAAAAAAAGGAGTCGACACTTAAATTTAAATATGGAATTCAACCATTTTAAATCACTTCTCACTTCTTCGAATCATTTCAATCCAACTTTCTTACCTCACGTGCAATATATGCAGGTACGGCGAAGAAATAAAAAAAAACGGTGAAAAATACTACCTACCGCATCTTCGTCTAAAGCAAAAACAGGAATTTTCGTTTCGGTATCAAAACCAACTACCAATACTGCAAAAAAAAGTGATTAAGTCACTAAAAGAATCGTGAAGGGATTTAAAACGAACCTTTTATTAAATCGTTTGGTCGGTAATCACGAGTAATTTGTAAATTTCGCTCCAATAAAACCTGCAATGTACAGAAAACATCTGTAAATTTAAAAATAATGAAAAAAACCTTGCCTTAAATGATAAGCTATAGCCCGCCATCAATGACACTATTTTAAAATAGTATTAAAAACCAAAAGTACAAGTTTTCGCAAAGTTTTAAGCTCCCACCATTGCTTAAAAATGCTCTTTAATTGAGGCATTCTAGTGCTTCGGAAAAGCCTAAATTGAAGCCTTTTGAAACGTGAAATAATAACTTGGTACATAAAATTTTTTCATCTGAAAAGTTACCAACGCCAAAAATTGTTGGAAAAGCGAATTCATTTAATGCAGCTAAAACCATGAAATAGTATCCACTGTGTCTTGTCAAACGTTATAGGCTAATATTTTTTTAAATTTTCCACAGAACTTACCTGAAAATCGTTAATCCAATTCAAACTACGTCGAAATGAATGTAATGTACAGACAGGTTCCGCGTAGACACCAGCAAGTTCAACACGTCGGATTCGAAAGCACAATTCGTCACCAACCTATGATATAACAACAAAAAATGGTGGTAAAAAATGTTGGATAACATAACATTAAAACAAACAAATCAACAAAATTCGAAGCAATATGAAATGAATCGCAAAACCATTAAATTTAAATATTTTTAAACAATAATCACCCGCAAATCAGCGCACAATTTTTTTTTTGCATCGGAACTACTAATCTCGGTTGCGAAACATTCAAAAACTGGAAAAGCGTCACGCTTGGCACTTGATATAGTAGAATCTTCCTTCAGAAGCCTTTCTATAGAATCACCCGTAAAAAAATTTCCACATTTTACATCTAAATCATTCTCCCTGGAATGACTGCCATATCCATTTGTGTGATCATATGCTCGATCACGATGATAATCACGAATTGATAAACGCTGAGAATGTCGTCTAGCAGATGAACTTGATGGTGGTGACATCAAGTATACACCAATCTATATAACACTGAAAAATATATAATTGTGTTTTATTCTTAGACATTCTATCAAGCGTCAACGAACAAAAAAAAGAATACAACGGATTTCAAATGTTCATTTGATTACAAGATCCATTTCTCAGTCTTTTAGACTTTTCGATTTTTTAAGACGAAAACGATCCAACTACGCATTTCATTTTCGAAAAAATCAAAGACACATACTTAGTTACAGAAGAAATCTTTGATCTGTTCATAAATTACGACCTATACTGTTCGCTACACTGACGATGAGGAATGTTTAATTGCCAATTGTTGTGATAAATAAAATCATTAGACAAAGTGTTCAAATCTAAGAACATTTCTATGCCGACAAAAATCTAGCTTATAAGCAGTCTTATCTCTTCTGTTGTCACCCATGGTTGTGAAAGCTGGACAATGAGGAAACAGGACAGAA
>JABVXS010001267.1:0-16430 GCA_013365335.1 Madathamugadia hiepei | reverse complement strand
GTTGCAGGCAAGAGATTGTCGGCGAGCTTTCAGAAATTTTCCAAAATCATCGCCGTTTCGGCGACAAGCTGTAGAGAGTAAAATTGGGTATGAACTGCAGTTAAAAAAAATCAAACAAACATTGATAGCAATCCTTTTTTCGAACTGTTACAGTAATCATGAAGATAAGATCATTTTCCATCTTGAAACCTTTTCACTCACTATTTTGAAATATTTCTCAGTGTGAATGCTTGTAAACTGTCATTTAAATTGAAAGTTAAATTTTGCAATGAATGACAATTCAGATTCCTATCAATGAAGATTCGCCCGATGTACTAGGATTTTCGTTCAATTTACCACCAAGAAAACCACTGAAAAGGTTTGGCGAAGTTGGCGTTCAAAATTTCACTTTATCAAGAATTGTTGACCATTTACGAGAGAAAAATCTTATTCTGGATTATCGACTCATCCAAGATCCACTCATCGCACATGGAGCTATTGAGATGTTATCACGAGGAGAAATTTCATGGTTAGTATAAACATTCTTTTTTTTAAATTTATAGTTAATTTGAAAAGCCAACTCTTAATTTTTTTCTGAAATAATTAATACTTTATGAAACAATGACTTGTTGATTTTTTTAAATGAGTGGACTTACTGAATGCGTTTAGATCTCCAGGTCTTGTACACATTGAACAATCTACTGATATTGTATCAACTAGCTTCGAAGAACCTTTACCCATTGGGTTTTTTTGAGTCTTATCTCTCTGTAAGATAGAACAAAAATCAAACCATAGAAAAGCTTCAAAAGATGTCATTGGGCAGAAATCATATTGATCACATTTCAAAGCCATTTTCCTGTTCTTTTTTTTTATTTTTCAAAAATGAAAAATGTTGTGCTGTTTTCTAGGAATGGACGCGGTGGAACCCCTTTTCATCCTCCAAATATTTATATTTCTCCACCAGTTGGTTGGTTATGTCATTGTTCATCAACTAAATTTTTGTTAAATTTTGTCAAGTTTTGTTTTGTTGATTGTTTTTACCAATTAATTAGTAAATAAGTAATCTATTTTTCAGACTTAATTTTCATTTGCATGCGAACCAATGTTCGTTCAAATTCTGTTTTTAGTCATAAATGTATAATGTATACAGCCAAATATGACGGAAATTCTAAAATTTTGTGGACATTTTTTAAAATTAATAATCAAAAAGTGCCCTACATCTTTCATAATCTGCGTTTCAAATAACGTGATCGGAACTTCATTACAGCTATTAATCACTTTTGTCCTCAATCAATTATCGGTTTCTAACCAAACACTATTTTCCAAACTTTTACTGATTTAGAAATTAAATTTTAAAAAACTTTATTCCATGAAGTTTCTCCGTTTGTTTCCCGTTTCAAGTTAACAAAACCCTAAAACTGCGGTACATGAATTTTGTCCAATTTTAATAGAGCGAAAAATGATGAACGAAAAGTTTGTGAATAACAGGAGCATCAATGTACTCGTGATGGAAAACGAACAAATTGTAAGGAAAATTTTTTCAGGTGTGCATATGGCCGAATTTATTGCAACAGATTATTTAGTCAATTCGCTACTATTTCATGCATACAAGCAGAAATATATGGAATTTACTATTGGCCCTGAATCGAGTCCACAACTTAAAAATATCTTACTGACCACTTGTGACAATGGATATTGCATTGGTGAGTACCTTGGTGAACTGTCCAGTCAATTTCCGGACCATGAGGTTGAGATTCATTTTTCGACCAGGAAGGTAAATCATTGCAAAACTTTTCGAATTTAATTTTTTTTTCTTCCAGTTATTTCTTTTTATCGATAATTTGAAATTCAGTTTCTTTTATTGCACTCAGTATGAGAGTTTCCTTCCACGTATGTTTCGGTTCCATCTTAGATTTTCGTTACAGAGATTTTCTTCGCAGCAAAATAATTGTTCATTAATAGATTTCTCGAATAATAAATAATTTCTTCTAGTCACCAATATTCGTTTTTGTGGAAAATCGAGCACGATTCCGACTTTATGGTAGTATGAATATGTTTGTTAGACCGCGGAATGCGACGCAAAGCAAACGAATGGTAAGTTTCTGCTTCTATTATAATTGACAGCAACGAAATAAACCGATAAAATGTCCAACGAATTGCTCGTGCTGAAGTTTGCTTGTGTCGAAAGTTTAAACAGGTTGATTATGGTTTGAAATAAAAGAAAATATTTGATTCGAATTTCTGACAAAATTTTTTATTGAAAATTTTACTGGATTCCGAAAAACGAAAAATAAAATAGAATTCTCATCAAATTTAATTATTCAGATCATACGAGCTCATACGAAAATGACATGCAGCATCAATTTGTGGTTGAATAAAACAACAATAAACGGAAACGTCTCGATCGAAAATTTAGATTTCAAATTACTTGAATCTCGTGTTCGTGACGTCGACCAAACAACATTTGGAGATCTCGGCCTTTTTGGTGCTCAATTTCTGGAGCAACTACTTAATGATATCCTGCAAGTGGGAATTATTATGCCTAATATGAGAGGGATCGTCTTGAGGAATCCCAAGTTTGTTTTTCGTAATTATTCAGTGGATAATTGGAATATTTCGTTCTCTTTATTTATGCAAACAATGCTTGATATTGATATTACATAATTAGTAGACGAATCCTAGATTAAATCAAACTAATTAGTAATGGATAAATGAATGTCAGGTTATCATTGCACGATCGCTATTTAAAAGTGCAAACATATTTTCGACTGGATGAAGGATTTGCTAGTACACTTATTCAGGGTGCTGTCAAGCAAACAATTAGAAGCATAAGCAACAATGGTGGCTAACTTCACTTATTTCACCATCCGACCACGGGATGATGGTAAGACTCAACCTTGCCATACAAACATGTAATAAGCGGCATTTTTAAATATTTTAGAATGAAATGTCATAAAGTTGAACAATTCATGGTAACATACAATGATCAGTGCTAGCATGCTGCTTAACTACTTCGGAACTACCTCATTAATAACTACCAAAATTACAAAAATCATGGTTTCGTTTTCAGGTTTTTGCGAAAATGTTGTAATAACCATCGCTATTGTTTTCCCAAAATCTCTTCATCATTTATGTCAATGCATTTCTTTTGTTATTTCGACAGTGTACATTTCAAAAATTTATTTATTTTCTTAGTTTTTGTACATATTATTGTTATCCATCAGATTTGGAAGGGTACCTATGTGGAAATGACACTTTCATCTGTCGAAATTCAATTTTTTCATGGAAAAACTTGATCGATGGCATTTGTCGAAATCCCATCGGAACTTTTAGCAATGTCATTGCCACTTCCAGACCAGTGCTCCTTTTGGCAATTCCGGGTGCTTCATAACTGAAGATGATATTTGTTTAATAAGCGACTGGTAATCTTACTGCCACGAGTATTTATGTAATGGTATGCATGGGCAAGAACATCAATACGCAGCGATGCTTTAAAATTATAGTAGCAGCTTCTATATTTCATCTATTGACGGATTGTTCTTTTATTACGTTGAAAACGTGACCCATCCCATACTCTATTTCTCCTTCTTTCAGGATGCAAAGAAAAATGTGGAATGATAATAAAAATTTTAACGAATGATGGAAAACCGAAAGAAACGATAGAATATAAAAAAAAACGAATAAGAAATAATTACATTACAGTGCTGAAATAACTGAATGAATTATGTAAAGCACCACATGAAAGAATAGACAGTACGGTGGACCGCGTAACATGCTTTAACAACTGAGTTCAGAGTCGAAAGTAATACAAGAAAGCTAAAACAGTGGGTCAACCGATATATCACATTATACCATGTCAGCTGTTAATATGCTTCATTTTTATGGTTGCTCTTCCTTGGTACATGAATACATGATACATACACGAATGACACTGACTGACATTCAAATAATCCATCTTGGCAGCTATAATATCATAATTAATTATTTGAGGCAATTACACTTCCTGTTGACAGGTCTGCTTCACCAATTTAATCTATAATAATTTGGACTGTAAACAAAAGTATGTATGCTATATTCACAGCTAAGAATAAAACAACCAATTGTCATAAAAAGGAAATGCTGAATTGTTCTGTACCTGAAAAAGACATTTTGTTTGCAAATAAATTTTAATTTTGTTACTAAATGATTTACACAACCAAGAGATTGTGATTGCAGCAATCAATGAGGCATTTGACCATTCGCAACTTGCATTAATTAAAATTCACCATGAATTCATTATGGAATGCTTTGGTGTTAACAGCAATCTTTTGCAAAAAAACTGGATTGTAAATAATGGAAAGATGTAAGAAACTTAGAATTTCTTATTTTTTAGACGAACTTCTTAACAAAAACATCTCTTACACTAAGCCTCTGGTTCTCCGTCAAACCTTAAACTTCAAGGTTTCATACTAAAGCTCTAAACTGACGGAATGTGTTTTTAGAAATGTTAGCATGAGAAACAACAAGAGAGTGTGATGAATGTGCCGGTAATGATCAGTGATCAATGATAAATCCTCTGAATGAGGTAATTATTGAGACAAGAAAGGTCAGTCAGACAGTTTTTGTAACAATGGAAAAGTTCCGCAAATGTTCTGAAAGCCCAAGAAATCTTAACTTCAAGTTTCGTTTTCATCGCTCCGCAGAAAAACCCACGTATCTTCATTTATCAGACCAGGATTTTTCGTAAGTCGACGTCCACCTTCATTACGATCGAGCATTTCTTGAAACATATTGTACACTTTGTCCACCGATGTGTTCTGCTTAATTCTTTCGTCAGTCATATGCGGGTATGAGTATTCCGCCATTTTCGGATACGGTTGTATTGGTGATCCCGTATTCAGCTAAAATATGAAAGAAATCGCCTGTCAATAATTTCAAGGAATTCCTCGTTGTCAAAATAATCATCAGAGACTTAAAACAGTCAAATAAAGGTTTTATTGGCTTGCAATAGCTAAAATATATACTCCTAACATAATATCATCAGCTTAAAGTTTTTTTTTATTTTTGATTTGCAAAATACCATCGATAGCACGTATTTAACACTCCAAGTAAGAATTATTGTTCCAATGAATTGCAATGCCGAGCGATAACTTTTATTTCAGATTCCGTACGAAGTAATCGTACGAAAAAGAATGAATGCTTTCAAGACATTTTGCTTTTCATAGCATGAAGACCATCACGACATTTCTGAACGATGGTTCCACTCATTGTAAAACAATTTTAATTTTGCTTTCCCTTCTAATTTTTGAATGTAAAGAATATATAACATTGGCAAGGAAGTTCATATGACAGATCTGTGAAATTTAGTAAAAGCTAAAAGATAAGCAAACCTTCGATTGGTAATTTTTCAGAAGATGATCGCATACTGGTTTTGGTGGAGCCAATGGTCGAAGGTCAGCAAACAGAAATGACATGCCTTCTCGTTTATTACCAATTTCAGGAGCTTGTCTGTATTTACGACTGCAACTGTGCTTCATGTGAGCTATAAATTTTTGTGCGATATCTGAAAAAACACAAACTTTAGAGCTAACGAACCTTTTTCATGAAAATAAATAATCATAATTTAGCTCTCCCCAGTTAATTTAATTTTAGGTCTTTGATGAACAAGATGACCGTTCGGTCTTTAATAAATTCAGTTCTTCACCACTAAATCGTTCAAAACGAGAAATGTTAAAGCAAACGTGTAAACCTAAAGCAAGCATGAACTGACACTATTGATGCAATTTTTCGAAATATTAGCATTAAAATAATTTTATGCAAATAAAATTTTTGTATTTCGAATAAAATACGAACCTTCTGGAGGACACTTGTCAAGAATTTTAACGACCATTTGGACAGTAATTCGGTTTATTTCATTGGAAGTATGGTGATAATCATTCAATTTTAACATGTTTGAAATGACACCATCGTTGAACATCAGAAGAAAAACAGAATACTCATTAATCTGAAATCGTAAAGCAAAAAATTTTTGAGGAATTTGACTTTTGATAATTACTCAAAAAATACTGAAACAATATGTCACTCACTAGAAATCCACCGCGGACGATTGGTTCTTGAAACAGTATGTGATGCTTACTCTTTATGTAGGAATTTTTTGCTGCTGCGACCTGAAATTGAATACAAAGCTAGCTGATTGACGAAAATCGAAAATAAGGGAAAATTTACAGGAGAATTTGAAGTTTAGTGCAAAGAGCAAGAATTATTAAGGAAGCAAAAAGAAGTATTTTATGAAAGGAACCAACTTACAGGATACCAAGCAAGCGGTGGCTCATTCAAATACATCACATCCAAATAATGACACTTTTGGCGCAACAAAATGACCCTAATGAAACGATATGATATATTACACTGAGCCACTTACAATTTCTATTTCTTGAAAAAAATTGCTGAGTAACACATGCAAAAGCAGAAAAGATGGTAGGATTGCGAAATTATACGAATTTAAGAAAAGTATTGTCTAGTGATGGCCATGCGTTTTATCATGATCTGCTTGTGATATGTCCTACAACATGGTTGCTCAACAATTTTGCTGTAATTTTTTTACAAGATGGAAAAACCGGAAAGATTGATCCATCCAAGACTGAGTTGCTGATTTATCATGAGGAAATAATTAGACATTTATTAAGAGCGAATCATTTTAAAATAATTTCATTCTATGCTAATTTGCTTGAACGAAAAGTTGAAACGAGAATCAAGTGTAAGAAATTATATTTGAAATTCTTTCTGGCAAATTTCATTCAAGAGTTCAAAAGATGGATTACCTGGAATTCCCGATACTGCCAACAAACATCTTGTTGCCGTAGATGAAGACGATTGTTGTTGCGGTGAATGAGAGGCATGGATCGCTGCAACTTGAGAGATCCGTTGAGCTACTTCCGTCGTCACTTTTGGTGCTTGTTGATTCACCACTTTCTTTGAATTCCTCACCGTTCTCTAAATAGCCCAAATTGCTCGCCACTTTCTCAATTTCGCGGAGAAATTCCTCGTCATTACTACTGCGAGCATTTTCTACCGGAGATACCACGGAAGCTAGCTGGAATGGCGACGGAATCGACTGCGGAATAACTGAATTATCCGGAAAGTCAAAATTGAGCTGTTGTTCAGGATCTGTCAAATATTCACCCTCTTCGGTCCACCACTTCTCAGATGATTCCGAAATTTGTGGTAAGGTTGTATTGCTACCGCTAGTTGTTGATCGCCGATTAGCCTCACCAGCTTTCTGTTTTGGTGGACTTGGAGGAGATCGTTGGCAATCACAGCCGTTCTTTGAAGCTGCTTCAACAGATGGATGGATATATTCCTGAAGATTCTGAAACTGTGGTGGCTGAAATTGTGGTGGTGATGTTGACATGTATCCGCGGAAGAAATTAGCTGGAGAAGGAATTAGATTAGCCTGATTTATAGGGAACGGATTCATGTATTTTCTTTCATCTGCTCTCGCTGCTTCATCCACTCGCTGAATAATATCCTTGTAGAAATCAAGAAACTCCATCACGGACAACTTTTGTGCTACTGTTTCGTTGATTTGCGGATCTAGTGGTCCCTGGCTCATTGAAATGACTTCATCATTTGGTCTTGTAAAATCTTCATACGGTGAATAATCCATCTGTAAAGTGCTACCGTTATCATACTTGTTTCCAGATGATTCAGGTGACCCATGTGACCCGCTTGCATGATATGACTGTGTACTTGCATCATTGCTGTTCAAGTCGATTTGATAAATCTTGCGCAATAGTTCCTCCAACAAACAGTATATCTAAAACACATTCAGTAAATTTTCGTACAATTTTCACTTTCGATAATTTCGTAATACTAGCAGTCATTGTAATGCTCAATTATTAAAGGTAAATTGCTTATGGTCTTAAAAGTAAACAGAAACGAGTGTGTTGCTCGTTTTGGCAGTTAAATCTCTTTAACTTTCTCTATTTCTGTGTTCTGAAAAGTTCACTGTTCTTGTCTTGTGAAAAGTTCACAGCAATAATAGCCAAGCACTTGAAAAACCACATTGACAAACCTCTCGGTCGCTGGGATCGTTGTTCAATATGTGGTCGGTTGTACGGTCAAAAGGCAATAAATCGCCAACAATCTGGCTTATAATTATATCAGCATCTGCACCGGAAGAATATCGGTCCACAATACCATACAGACGAACTGGCTTTCCGGAACGGTAATCGCTGAAATATTTATTGCTTTTCAGTCAAACTTTTCCATACATTTCATCCTCAAATTGAAATGAATTTATTCTTGCAAAAAATAAAGGTTAGTCTGAAGAAAATCATGTTTATGGGAGAGAAAAATAGAGCAGAAAAGAAAGGAATATGAAGAGTCTGTCCTTCGTCTTTGGTCTTTATGCAATGCAATGAATGCTTGTAAGTTATCATTGACTGAGCCATAGATTTCCAGAAATTTGACTTAAAAAGCAAATTTTCGAATATCAGTGATTTTAGTTTCTGAACGGACATGAAACCGCAAATGTGCGGTCATCTTGTTTTGTTACGGAGGAATTTGCATGTTTCAGATATTCATGGCTCTGTAGCCGACAGTAGCGACTTGCAGGAATCTGTTGTTTAACTTTGCTTACACTCTGCTTAACCTTTACTACGTTAAAAATATGATAAATTGTTTCGGAAACTCGGCGAGGAAAAGCATAAAGGGATTTCCCAAACATTTGACATGAAACCGCAAATTTGCGGTCATCTTGCTTTGTTACGGAGGAATTTGCTTGCAATTTCTCTTGCAATTCCGCGATAATTGAAATTTTCCCAATAAAGAGCCACAGGAAACATTAGTTGCGGTGTGATACAGTTCAACATTTAAAAAAAGGAAGCATTTACAACAATTTTACTGAATGGAATGATGATGGTAGAATGAAATTAGACAGAGCGAAAAAAGGGAAGAATGGCGGTAAAAGAAAAAGGCGAAATTTGTGAATTTTTTAATCTCGTTTGCTCTTTTATCTTTTAGCGATGTATATTGCTTCTTTCTGCTAATATTCACGCACTATATGCTATTGCATACTCATGCAATGGCATATAAACCTATATCTTGCAAGCATCCGTATTTTCATATTGTTTTTGAGTATTTGATAATGAAGGCATCGCAGTTCTTGACAGTATCAGCGCACTTCGTCTGTCATATATGCCTGTGGCGGATACAATTTGAAAACGAAAGTCGCTGATTCTTGCTTTGTTCTATTTAGCACTTACGCATCATTGTTCGCAACTTACACGTATGAAAATGTTTTATGCTGCAGTTCACATCCATTCAATGTCGTCTTCCCGGCACCGTAGAATGCTTCCGGCGCGGAATATCCATTGGAGTGCTTGCACGGGTCGTATATTCTATCATACCAATGCATTTTGAACCACACTGAGCTACCGTTTACTTCCCTAAAAAGGAATGCAGAACTGAAATGAATAATGTTTAAAAACATCATAATAATGATACGATATCAGTTTTTCTGCTCAGTTCTGAAATTATCACTTAGTACAACCAAACTTTCATTCTCTGAAACCAGGTGAAACGTTTTTACAATACCGGAAAGAACTTCATGACAATATCCGTCTTAGTGGAGCAAGATAGAATCAACTTCGAAGAAAACAATCAAACAACTCTCAAAAGAGGAAAAAAAAGCAATGAATGCTTCTGAATCTCATGACCCGTGATTAATTTGCTCTACCTCTTAATTCATTTTAAATCACTACATTCCCAGAATAATTCCAGTGACTGTTTGAGATTTGCGAAATGTTTCGTTTTATGTACCTTAACTCATCTAATTGCAAAAGTATTAAAGGAAATAAATTAAAAGGTAAAGAGATGGAGGGTCATCACCTATTTAGCGCATGTTACCGGGAACGCACGTGAAAAAGAGCGATAATGACCCCAGTGGAAACTATGTAAGCAACGACCGCACTGCTTGACAAATAAATTTCTAGAGGAGAAAAATCTTCATAAAGAGAATCAATATGCAAATTTAGGAAGGAGTGAAAATTTTTGTGATTCCAAAACTTTGTACATATTTACTCATCCATGCGCAGTTCTTCGCCTTGATGGCTGCGAGCTTTGCACGTTCAGCAGACGGAACTGCTGTAGAGTGCAGAATGAATGACTGCTAGAAGCATACAATCCTGCGTGCACCTTCCCTTCTTCACTCCGCTTATTCCTTCATTTGCTTCCACTCACTCCACTGGCTTTTACTTGATCCGTTCGTCATCAGCCATGGGTTAAGCCGAAAACTGACTACTACCAAATTAAACATAGCCTTAATTCAAACGGATTACGGCTATGAAATGACTTCATCAATCCAAATTTGGCAAAAAATGAAATTTGGTCGATTTTTTTTCATTTTGGTAAATCCGAGAATTGAAGGAAAAAAGTATTGTAAAAAGTCCCAAAAAAGGACATTTTATGGAAACATCTGCTTTTCAAATCAAAGAGATTTGAAAGATTTGGAGAATCGAAATTTCTTAATTAACCTATAGTGCTACTTGATCTATTACAAAATAAATGATTCCGGAGTACCGATAACCGATAAATCTAATTTCAAAATGTTTCTTCATTTCTCAAAACATGAAAATAGAAAGCGTGATTAGTATGAAGTGGCTGTAGTCCTCGGGTATATGACACGTTCTTCTAAACAACCAACATTTTCAGCTATGGTTTACAGGAAATGAACTTACCAGAAGGAACATTTCAATTTTATTGAAAAGCAAAGCAGCAGCCAAGGCAGTCTTTATCATAATCAGGGATTCAGCTAATGTCGTTATCTGGAGTAATGGTTTGACACTGAAGTATGCAAATCAGTTATTGCAAGGATTTTCAGGATAATATAAATCTGACAAATCCAGTTGTACAATACTTGAATGTTTCTTCAGTTCATAATTGGGAATTTGAGAAGAATTTTAGTGTTTAGTTTTAAAGAACTCATCGGGCAGGTTCCACAGTGCCATTCTATGAAATCTCCAAATCCGAAATATTTCCATTCTCAACCAATCCCGACAGAGAAATTTCTCTTTCAAAATTTCACAAGCCTCGCTCTCTCCAACTTGCCTTCATACATCAAATACAGAGTACCACGTACTTATCCGAAGTCGGCTGCTTGAATGCAAATGTATATCAATGTGTGCAAGACAAGACTAAGACTGATCAAAAGGTAGCAGAGCAACAGAAACCCATCTGCATTGCGCAACTTCAACTTTCTTTTTCCTTTCTGTTCCAAAAGATATATTATTTGTTTTCACCTTTGGATTTGAAATCTAATACGAATTTTTAAATCTATTTTATGCGTAGAATTTGGAAAATATTGTATAAATAAATAAAAGTGAAGTATACTGAGACTGTTTTCAGGCTTTTGAATATATTCCTTATAACAGGCTTCAAAAACAACTTCAAACTTCAAAACTGCATGTTTCTGAACGTCATCACATCCTTGTGTACAGCAATCATAAGTACTGATTGTAATACTCTGAAGTGAGGCAATCTGGAGAATTGTTGAATTTAGTGAAATTTTACCATTGTAGAAAGTTCACTTGGAAAGTACGGATCAATAATGCGATGTTTTTAAAACTTTTTCACATTGTCAACTACGATGTGACGACAAGGATTATTCTTACAACCAGTCATATTCTATCATCCAATAATTTGAAGACTTATAAGATGCATAGCTTTCGATCAGATTTTCCTCACAGCATTTCAGCCTTCTGATTCTTCCTTTCCAATTCATTAAAAAATGATTAATTCAAATTGCTGTGTGAAACAGACAGACAGACAATTTCCAGAATATTTCTCTTGTTTATGAATGATTCAATTCATTTGATCGTTGAAAATTAGAGAAATGACTGATGCCAAACAATTGGAGTTTTATGGAATTTATTAAAAAATCAAATATTATTAACTAAAATCCGAATTTTTTCTTCATTTTCAATCACTTTAGCTTTGCTCTGAATAATAGCGCTTTTCACTTCTTTGATCTGTTCATCCAACTGATTCAACTTGAGCAACAAGTTAGCTGATGATCCTTCCGCATTGACCTTTCGCTCTTGCAATTCGTGCGTGTTTCTTGCACTTTCTGAACGCCATTCTTCCATTTCTCGAAACATATCCTCAGCGTCTTCCTGCAAGGTTACATGAGGTGAACAGACGGAAACGAATTCGTTAATACAACTAAATATTTATTTCTTCCACAATCATTCAGCTAAAATCACCAATTTGCTATTTGTTCTTACGATTGCAGTTTCCATCTTAAATCCCTTGATTAAAATTCAGCTTAATAGTTGTTGATTTGAATATTGCTTCAACCATAACACTTAATTGCCGCAGGTAGTAACTTCTCATTGATTCTGAGAATTAACCTGTGCATTGCCAAGAAAACGAGCAAGTAGATGCGTTGTTTGTGTTACTTCTTGCAAAAGCATTCGTAAATTAGCTAACTGAAAAATGAAGTAAAACTTTCTCAAAAAATTAGAATCATTTTCAATTCGTGTCAGTTGAATTTTTAATTATCCAACGAATAATCAAATCATTGCTTGTTAAAAGTCCTGAGATACGAAGATTTCTGTTAAGTGAATTTAAAGAGATGCTCGAAGAGAACTTAACAGAAAGATGAGGAATGGAAGTGGAAGGTTAAACTTATAAAGTAAAGCATAAAACCTCTTGTTGTGACCTCGCTTGATCTTTTTCGTCAAATACACTGATGGTGGCGTTGTAAGCTCCTTTGCTTATTTTATCTTCCAGATCTTTTTTTGTCTCTAGAATTTTTCTTACTAGACCGCCGTGCTCTTCGCTAATTAGCTGAAATTAATTCGACACTCAATAATTTTGGAAACAATAGCCCCTTCAAATGATTCTTATACTAAAAATCAAGATCGGTCGCTGTAAATATGGAATTCTTCAGCAGCTTAGACTTGAGGCTTAAGTTTGGATGAAAAGCACTTGGCAATAATAGCCTATTCTGCAGCTGTTAAGAATATAGCTTGATTCTCGGCGCCTAAAATTTCTTGTGAAGTATGGTTCGTTGTCGAAAATTATATATTCAGCGTTGGATCAATGGCCACATTTATTCTCGACGTTTCTTTTTATTTACTTTAATTTAATTTATAGAATAAATTCCGACATGGATCTTTTTTTAGTTTGTAAAGAAGCACACCTCATCAGCATTAGTCTGTTCAGCTTGATTAGACGACGACTCAACTTCTATAACAAAATACTCGTCACTTTTTTTTCGTTCGCTGACAATTATTCCGCTTGTTTTCACATTCTGAAAGATCAATAAAATAGCCGGTACGACTATAATTACTCTATTAATTAAAAGGAGAATTCGATAGTTTGAAAAATACTTACAACTTCGGGCTTTCGCTCGATTTCCTCAACCCTTTTCTTTTTTATCTTTGGAGGAGCTGGTCGAGCCGAAGATGTGCCAAATCTGTTGGCTGAAGTAAGTGGTCGTCCTGACGACGTTGACAATCTGGAAACAAACTTTTTAGATAGATTGAGCATAGCAGGAATGAAGTTTAAAGATTTCTCGAAAACTTCTGCACTTCAAGTTATTTAAAAAGACCATGATGAACCTTTGCTGCTCCTTTAATACTGGTGACACCAAAGGTTGCTCAATTTCATTTGTTCTATTATCAACAATATCGATGCCTTCAGTCTTCGTAGTAACTGAAATGCCTCTATGATGAAGCTTCTGTAAAGTGTTGCGAACGGAAATTCTTCAAATCGTGATATCACAACTGTATCACAATCACAGAAATGTCGAATTTCGAATTCAAAAGAGACAACAATTCATTTCATATGGCTGATGATTTGATTAGCTAACGATTTGATTATCTGAACTATAATGAATCATTATATTACTTCACTTTTCTTAGGTTTATTTATGCTATCTCCGACTTATTACTACTATACGACAATCAGTAACCGGAACTGTGAACTCAGACTTGATTGATTGTGATCAGTGAGGACTTGTTCAATCTTCACTGAGGACGTTTCCGGTGCAGTTTCTTCGAAATGTGTTTCATTGGTGGAAATCGTTCTCTCATAATTGTCAACTGCCTGTCTGCTGATCATCGGTTTGCTTTCATCTTCCTTTTTTTTTTTTTCTTTGCTTCTGCTTGAATGTCTCTTTTCCTTACCAACCTGAAAATTTCATTAATTTTTTCAAAATTCGTCTTTTTGCTTCTATATGCCTTAATATCTGCAACTGGCCTCACCGTATTTTAGCAACTTTTACACTTTAATCAATTCACTCTTAATTTTTATGTAATTACTATTAGATTAATTAAGAAAAATCTTGAACCTTCCTTCTTTCAGTGTCATTATTTTTCTTTTCCAGTCCTTTCTCGCTTCTCTCCTTTTTGTGCGTTTTTGCTTCCTTCTTTCGCCTTTCTTCATTTCTAATATCTTTTAATTTCGAATCACGAAATGCTACCGCATTAATTGCTAATTGCTGTAACATCTAAAACATTGTAAATGTTTCTTCTATTATTTCACAAAATTCTCAAGTCCTAGATCACTGTACCGATTTAAATCAATGAAACCTCTAACTCATTAACAAACTGATAATGTCACCAGTGATCAGCTTCCACTTCATTAACAATTCAAAATGATTATACACACTAAGTTCGTCATTTCCGATTCCTTGCCAGCTATTATTTTAGTAGCTTTGACATCTTTTAACGATCCGTTGTTGTTCAATGCTTTAATCAGTTTGTTCAAAAAATTCGCTTTTGCCGTTTTATCGGTTATTTTCGACGCATCCATTTCCTCAGGTGTGAAGTTATCCTATCCAAATAATGCAATTAATTGACTGCCGAAAGTTACGTTTACAGATATCATTTTAGGTTTAAAATGAAATTGTCATAAATCGAGAAAACTCGCACTCTCGTCATCGACCACATACTCTAATTATCTTTCAATAATGCTGATAGATACAAAGCTTCTAAAAACAATATTTTTAAAGATTTGTAATTTCGAATACTGTGGACAAAAATTGAATATAGAGAGTTGAATGTGGAATGAAGTTCAGTATCTCAAAAGTAATTAGTCCTTTAGATGATAGCCAATACTTTCGATACAACCAATTGTCCAACAATTACAGTTTTTTGATTTATATGAAAAATTACCTTAAGTATTGTAAGCTGTCAACTAATTAATTTTTTTGCCAAAACAAACCATTAAAAATCCTGTATTTTGAATTGTAACTTTGACCACATCGTGCAAGAAACGAAATGGCGGTCGTTGAAGTAGTTGATCGGTGAGAGGTGGGCGTTCAATTAAACCTGAGAATAGTTCCTTCGTTCTCTGTATGTATTTCGTAGACATTTCTGGAAGTGTTACTTATTAACAAATGTAATTTCTGGAATTTGATTTGATCAAAAATTAAAGATTGCACCATGTATGAACGATGAAAAATTGAACAATTAAATAACACCTGGCAAATTAAGTTTCTGTAATTTACAGTTCTAGAAATTTCAAATTAATTTACCTTTAAATTAAAAATCATATACTGTTTGCATTTTTTTCGATCTGAAAAAGGAAATGTTTGATCGTAAAACTTATTTGTTTCTGTCAATTTCTAACAATAATTTTTGAATAATTAGAGTGTATTTTCAGGACTGTTTGACCTCCAACGGGCTGCACGCCAAATTTTTCAATTCCCAACTGCAGGTGAAGCGGAAGTTTGACGGGGAATTTCTTCGCAGACAAGTTAACGTGAAATTCATGAGATATCAAATAATAATGATCACTTGCTTAGGATAACAGAAATTGAAAAATTATTTTTTCACCACAAAAATATCATTGAGGAAATTGAAAAATCAGTTTGAATGATTTTCCCTTAAATTATTTCTTAAGTGCTAAGAGCAGAAATTCCTGAATGATATATAAGCGTGAATTCTTGGAGGTGGATTTTTTATCAAAGAAATTATCATTTAAATTAAAGAACATTTGATATCTAGCAAATTTAAGTCATATATAGTTTTACACTTCCTTCATTCTAGATAACGGATAATTCGCAGTAAATCATAACGATCGCTGAATATTAAAATGAGAAATCAATGAATAATTATAGATTAACTGTACAGGTTGTGTTCATTTCCTTCTATTCATGATTGCAGTGAGTGCAGTATCAGTGAAATAAGGTGAGCAGTAAAAGATGGAAAGTGCTTGATTCATTGATGAAAACGCAATTTTAGCTGATAAAAATGATAAAAATGGAAAGAATTGAATGGTCGGTGGAGCGTACAAGCGTCACTATGGAACCTTTTTCTCCTACAAATTCCACCTCACACCTAGCCTACTCGTACTTCGCCATTCAACACGTTTCTATGGTAATATATTAGAGAAATGTGTGTGTGTGTGCGTGTGTGTGTGTGTGTGTGTATGTGTGAATATCTGCATATCCACAACTTGGA
>JABVXS010001266.1:0-16432 GCA_013365335.1 Madathamugadia hiepei | reverse complement strand
TCGAGATTTCTGCTGTTGGCTTAGCCTCATTACTAATCATTGAACCAAGTAAGTTGTAGTGCTTTACCAATTCTATTTTATCTCCATCTACGAAATTATAGCACACAAAAAATCAATAACAGAAAGGTCATAAGGTTATAAGTTCAAAGAATATTCTAGGTTTAGAACTAATTTAACTGAAACGATAAAGTTAACCTTTTACAATTATAATTTATTAGTGCTTGACCAGAAACACTTGTAGCTGGAAACCTGGAAAGCGGGCATGACCTGAATTACTTCCATATGATTCACTATAATCGTATTTGCTGTGACGTTTTCAACAACAAAATTATTTGGGTTGAGTTTCATGTAATTTCAAGATTTCATAAGTACCACAAAATTCATTCCATAAATTTCACGCAATTTCACCGGCGGTACGTACAAAAAATAATGAACATCAGAGAGAAAATTTTATTAAAAATTTGAATCTTTCATTAAAAATACTGTAGTTGTTAGCATGAAGCAAAGTAATGAAGAACAACACGGTAACAATCATCTACAAATGGCGAATTTCAGGATTTACAATTTTTATTTTTTTAAAGGAGAGTGATTTTGTTCCTCTAAAGCATTAGACAATCCATTCCATTCAACACACTTGATGAGTTTATTATTTCAGAAGGTTATATTACCAATTAACTTTTACTAATTCAGATTTCATTCTGTGATCAGAAGTTAGAGCGTTTGAAGGCTGCACTTGAGGAAGCAAAAGCTATTGGGCAAAATATCAATCCAACGAGAAGGATGAAAGAATTGAAGGTTGATCGATTCTCAAGTTCAACTTTAGCACAATACAAAAATGCTGAATTCACACCTTCAGGATGAACAATACTCACCAACTCATTTATTAATTTTGTGAAAATCTAATTAGCATAAACTAGTAATTTGAAGCATCCGTAGCCATGCCAGGGTAGGATGAAATATTTGAGTAATTGACGTATGAAATCTCGTGAACGAATCAGCTTCATGGAATATATTCAATGTACCGAGAAATCTGCAATTTCAGGAATAATTGGGAATCCAGAATTTCAGGAATATCTGGCAATTCTTAAAACTTCGTTATTAATGTTTAGCAAAATCTTAGTTCTACGAGGTCGAGATACATCTAATATTATTGATGAAATCTCTTTTTACACTGATTTTGATCAATGAATGTCAAAGGTCATAATTTCAGGAGGTAATAGAAACGAACCGTTATATGGTAGATGAGAAATTACCGAAAGAAATCGAAACAAAAAGGGCGGTTGTTGCAGATTTGCAAAAAGTTGTTGACATTGCTGCAATCGATAACAATGATATCGCTGATATGCAACAGAAAGTGATCATACATTTACCTATGTTTAAACTCCAGGTATCCTAAATGACGAAGTATTGAGGTATTGTTTAGATTGAGAAGGTCAATCAGGAGATCATCGCGCTGATCAATGAACGTGATCGGAAAGACGAGAATACTGACAAGCTATCAATTTATCGGCAGCAAGCATCAGTTGTTTGTAAGAAGAAAGCAATATTGGGTGAAAAGTTACAAGAAGCACGGTACCGTATATACTTTCAACTATTCAATAGCTTTAAAAAAATTGCTAAAATTAAAAGTTTTTCGAATGAAATTAAAAATTACATAAAAAACTTTTTGCTTGTCACGTAAGCTTCAAGCTGACAACAGTTAAAACAGACTGATTTGGCTGTATGAATCAGAGCTCTGTCAGGATTTTTGCAAAGCTTAGCCGGCATTTTTAAATACCGCAAAAAGTTTTTTTTTTTTTACAGCATGGAATTGCAAAATATCACAAATGTGGTTGAAGCGAAGAAAAGCAACCTGAAAGACAAACGAGGAATGGATTTTGTGATCACAAACATTCAAGTTTATTTTTTTAAATTCGAAATTTGAAGAAAAAAAAATAATTGAAAGGAAGAGGGAAAGGAATATTAAAAGAGATTAGTTGAATGATATGATAAATTGTTTGCAAGAATCTTCGAAACCTTTACAATTCTAACCAACAACAAGTCTTCGTTCTCATTCTAAACAATAAAAATGAAACTTTTTGTGTTAAAATTTTTTATTTCAAATTAATTTCAAAGGAAAAAAAAAAACTTTCTTCAATTTGAATGCTTGCAGTTCAAGAATTACGTCAATACGTTGCGTACTAAAACTTCAAATTACAAACGAAGGCATGCTGAATTAAGTGATTTGAAAAATGAACATGCTGTACTATCACGTACCGTCGATATTCTCCAGAATCAATGGAATGTGCTGAAACAGAAAATTGTTAGCTATTAATTTGTAATAAAAAATTTCATAGCTTATATAACAGAGAATTCCTTTTAGTGAAAAAGCTTAACTAATTGAAATTTGGATAATCATTGTTCGAAAAATTTCTGTATTCTTTACATGAGCCTGAAATTAGTCATAAAATTTTATCATTTGAAGGAAGAGAATGGGTTGAGAATAATTGAACTATCAAAAATGAGTGATAGAAAGAAGCTCAAAGTGATGGAACCGGAAACTGATGATTTGATAAGGTTGAGAGATATGATCAATGAATCGAATCAACAAATCGATTCGAAAAGAACCATAATGGATGGATTGAAACAATCAAATAATGAATTAAATCAACACCTTACCGTAACAATATTTCAAAAAATTTTTTAAAAAAATTAAAATAAAGCTGATAAAGCTAGCAACAGTTCATAGTTGCTACTTGAAATTTAGCTGTGAAGGAAAAATTTTTAACAAATATCCCGCTATTCAGTCATTTTTTTTTTTTAAACTTTTAATTAGGTTAAAGAATCTATTAAGGATGCTGCGGAACGTTTCAACGTGAAGGAACGAAATTTTAAAATGATTGAAACAAATTTTCAAAGTGCTTTCGTAGAAGTTGAAGAGGTATTCTTTCATGTCACCTCTGCTGCCATTTCTTGCGGACAATTTGACCACTGATAAATGGCTATCACTGTGTTTAATTATCACTTACTATCAAATGATAATTAAATTAATTAAAATGTAAAGCAAGCATTTTTCAGAACATCAAAAGCATGGAAGAGGAATTGGTGAAGAAGCAACAGCAAATTGTTCATGTTGGAATTGAACTTGAAGATATGAAGAATATTTCAGAGAAACTGAAACATGAAGGATCAAAAATGATTCATCAAATTGAGGTATTTGTTTGTGATTGTTGAGGCAAACTTTTCCAATAAATATTTCAAATTTTCTTTTAAGTTTAAAAATCAATACTTTACTTCAGCTGCTCCTCAGATATAAATAAATTTTCAGGATGAAATCAAACGTGCAAATAAAGAAATGGAAATTTTACAACATTCTGAACAACGAAATGACTTATCAGTGGAGGAAGCAACTACTCAGGTAGCAATGTGGCAATCACTGATGAAAATTTTCCAATTAAAATTAAAGATAACCGAAGGACGGAACAAGAATGAAATTCATTAGGATGGAAAATGCTTAATTAACCATCGAAATGGATCCATCCATCTACAGTGCATCGAACTTAATCATCAATGTTATTACTTCAAAAACTTAAAAACTTGGTAAACTTAATTCGTGGTTCCTTGACCGGTCGATATCTCAACGAGTTTCCTCGTGTCGACCCTTTTTCACAATTAATTTCCACTTTGCTCAGCTTCGAGCAATCTGTTTCCATGTTCTGCCACATATTTTTATTAATTTGGTCGGTCCTCCTTTTTGGAGGTCTCCCGGGAGGTCTTTTAATCTCTGGTGCTACAGCCGGTGTTGGCCAAAAAACGGACTGGTGGTACTACTTCATTACTACTTATTTGGCTTTGGCTCCTTTTTTGTTTTGTTATTTGAAAAAAAATTTGGCTTTTTTCTGTGAATTAACAATTTTTATTGGCATGGAGAAGTTTGGAGGAATGTAATTATGAGGAAAGATTAAACTCTCAAATGAAATTTTTTCTTCTGAAAACGACTATTAATCGTATTATTATTTCATTCTCGAGTTTTTCCTTGGTCTTTTACTGTAGGTTAGATGGATAAATCTATTAGAAGAATTAAGGAAATCTTTCGCAATAATATTATTATTTTTTTCAATTTTTGAAAAAGCTTTTTTCAAATTTCGATTTTTCCTCGAATCATTTTTACTGCAAGGAAAAATTACTTAATATGTTAGCAAAACTTTTAACGATGTAATTAGAGTTGTTCAAAATAAAGTTTATAATTAGTTCCTAAAAACAGCTAATATTTT
Source organism: Madathamugadia hiepei (assembly GCA_013365335.1). NCBI lineage: Eukaryota > Metazoa > Nematoda > Chromadorea > Rhabditida > Onchocercidae > Madathamugadia > Madathamugadia hiepei. The sequence goes on along the minus strand of JABVXS010001266.1, from coordinate 12,179 downwards.
AATTATTAGATCTTATAATTATTTGTTTTTCCAATTCAAATTTCTTCATCAAAATTTCTATTCAGACTTTGATTTTTTTAATGTCCATTTTCATCTGTACTAAAATTGAATAAAATTCACGTAAATGTGAAAATGAGCTGGTAAATTTAACTAATAAACATCACCAAGTGATGAACGGTATTGATATCAGAATTCGGTATACTGTTGACCTTTAGGGTTACAGTAATAAGCAGCCACAGTAACTTACACAATTCAAGGAGTGACGAAACTTCTCCATTTCTTGAAAACTTTAATTTGATTCAGACCGTCGAACATTAAAAGCTATAATAGTGACAATCATCAAGGATGGATGACACAAACATTCATTCATATATATTTATTCCTTATCATTAAAATGATACTATCAAGATTCTTTTAAAACGACCGATAAAAATAATTAATTAAAAATATTTCAGTTATAAGGACCACTTCTCAGCTTGTCTTATTACAATGAAAATGATAATGATAGCGGTTCCATTGAAAAATGCAAAAGAATTCATAAACTTTAAAAGATATCACTCTCACTCAAAATTACAGGAATATTTAAAAAATATAAAAACTAATGATAACAGGTAAATTCATTGATAAAAGATTTGTGATGTCGCTGCAAGAAAAAAAATCCAAACTGGTGATCGTCAATAAACAGTTTGATTTTTTACGAAATCTGAAAAGAATATCATTGATATTGGCAATTATGAATACATCCCTATAATACAAATCATTTCACAAAATTAATTTTACGAAAATTTTCAATTATAACGATAATAAAAGCACGTGTTTTATTTCTCAACAATGAGGAATAGAAATACTGAAAGTCACGTGAAGTTTAAGTTTACACGAAATGATGCATCCATACAAAAAGAAAATTTTGTTTTTGTTTTTATAAATAGTAAAATCCTCACTTTATAGTGATTTCCCATGAACACGAATACAATTCTGAAGCATACAACGATCGAAATTTTTCTTGGAAACAGACGATGGTGCTTGAAGTTCGAACTGATCTGCTTCTTCCTCCTCAAAATCATAAATTTAAGCTATGTCACGATGATCTGGTAAAACAGAAAATCACAGCATTATTGAGACAAACTTTTATCATATCATAATAATACATGTATAAGGCGCTTTTTGTATAGAAACTATATAGGAACTTTAGTACTTATTAATGCAAATTTATTTAATGCAACGAAATTACCTCTAAATCAGCGTTAACAAAATCAGCCTTAGCGTATGGAAGTGGAAAGAAGGATTCGTGTGAAATTTTGACAGCTTTAATTGCATCTTCGTGACTGCATCGAGTGGCAAGTGATAAATAACGTGCCATAACTAAACCCGAGATCGTTAATCCATCCGTGTCACAAGCCACGCAAACACGTGATTCTGCAATATTGAAATACTGCACGAGATTCACCGACACTTGTATGCTCCCCACCACTATTTAACAAAGCATGCAGTATAAAACTCGTCCTTCTCATTTCAGATTAAATTTTTTCTTGACTAAAACTCAAAACAAGACATTGCTGAACTAAATATCGTCAACCTATCTGCTTTTATTTTTGATGATAATGAATATTGCCATATTTAATTGCTCATACAAACGTTGCAAGTACCTTTGCATCGCCATTTGTGTATTCGAGCAAAAACATCCATTGAAATTGATAGAACTGAAGGATTCTGAATTATAATCATTGTTTCGTCGTCGAACAATGGAAGTTGGTGCTCCAAATCAAATCCGAAATCCAGGAATTCTGAGTAAACCACCAAACAATCAATCTGTAATTTCATGAATGAATTAGAACTGAAAAATTTTGAACACTTTCTGAATGGATCGTCAATTGAAGAATTAGTCTTTCATCTGTTGTCGTCAAGAATCCTCGAGCTCCATGAAAAGATGACAGGTGAGTGATATTAAAACATTTCCTTGCATTGAAGTATTTTCAAACAAACATCTTTCTCTTTGAGAAGATGAAAATCACTATGAGTGAGCGATCGTAGTGATCCGATGTAGAGATCCTGAAGGACGATCTTTACGTCAACCTTCACAGGTGGTATTGCTGCAAAAATGGCGTATGCTTTCTCCTTCCACTCCTCCAAATCGGAACACTTTGTTTCAGCAACAACTTCACGAATTTTCTTTGTTGGTGTTGGCTGGAAAATTTTACATAAATTTATTGTAAACGATTTCCGTTTACACATTTTTTGTAACACCATTTATAAGCAGGCCGAAAACAGAAGTGGAGAAATGATGTTTCGAATTCTCCATCAATAGCTTTCTTCTTCTCCAACAATCTCTACCAAAGTTTATTGCAAAGTTTGTCAAAGTCTCAAATACTGATTTAAAACTAACAAAAGGGCTAGAATAAGCAAGGAGTAAGAGTACTCCGTCATACGATAGTTGGCTGATTCGGGACAACTGTTGTCAGGTAACAACGCAGATGTTTGATGAATTTTTTTTCAAAAATTAAAATAAACACTTACTGTTCCATCAGGTAATTTGTACATTATGTAACAGAAAACTCGATCAGCATTGGCCACAGTTTCATCCATAAATTTTAAAGCAAAATGTTTACGTCCTGCCCGCTCTTTTTCAAGATTGTTTGACTGAAAGAAGAAATAAAAGGTAAACTCTCTTTCTCTCCTTTCTTGAAGTGAACAAGAATTTTAGATTTCAAAGCTATCATTGTCAACTTCTTATTATGGAACTACTTCGAGTTGTTGCTTGTAGAGATGGTATGCGACACCGATCAGTTGAACAGGACTCGAAGTTCCAACCGCTCCAACACCCACTTCAACACATCGGTCAATTAAGCCATCATCGATCCGCTCACTTTCATTTGCCAGCGATTGACGAACTTCACGTTTTATGATACTTAGACGACATTTCTAGAACAATGCAAAATCACTTTTCAACCTGAATGAACAACTTATCCTCATCACTCCTTCTTGTACTGATATACTGATAACACACTGATATAATGTCACGATTATTTATGAGTATATGTGCCAGCATATAAAGTCAATTTTATAGTTACAAAACACTTAACCGAATTCTTTAAAATTTGCAACTTTAAATCGATAATGAAAGAATAACCAGAGATGGTGGGAAAACAAATTGATTCAGTTGTCGCATTTGATGAATAAGTTGTGAATCTGTTGACGACACCTGTAAAAGGTTGCAGTAATTTAAATCAACTTACCATTTGAATTTCCCTCGTTGTAGATTTCCAGAGAAAATTTCTCTTTCCAGGAATCAATGATTAAAATTAATTTTATTTCAGTATTAACTTTGACCTAATCCAATTACAGTCATTGTTTCTATTTCTCTCTCTCTCTGACAGAGATCCTCAACCATCCCCTGAAAGACGGGACAAGATTCTCCCGCCCCCTCCTACCTACTTCATCATTAATTGGTTCATCGAACAGGTTATGAATTAAAATTTTAATCAACATAAAATTGACCTGATTTCAAGTTCAACTCTGAATTAAATTTTACAATTGAACTTAAAGCCAAAGTTAATATTAAAAAAAATTAAAAGTTATACCGAAGGATTTAGATCTATTCAAATATTACAAGAACATGATAACTTAGAATAATCGAGACAGTAAGGATTCCCAAAGGATCGATCACCGCTTTCATTCCTGTGCTCAGTAGATAAGTCGTAGGGCAAATACTGCTGGAAGGTATGTTCATACCTGTCATTCCATCAGGTTGTGCATAATTTTCTCCAGGAATCCAGCATAGCCTCCATATCCCTCCCGCGTACGCTTTTCAGTTTCATTCACGATCGACAACAGGTACACCACTCAATTTCAAACCAAGAAACGATCGCATCAGCGGCTCGATTTGAAAGAATCTTTTTCAAGAAGCTCTAGCAGACTAACACCTGCAGTGAAAATCTCAACGACGATCAGATTATGACAGGAAGCTTTCATATGATCGAACTCTTTGGTGAACTTGTTTTGCCGGCAGTTGAAAATTAATTTTAGATTTATTTCATTCGAAACCTTAGGTTACCACAACATTGTTATTAAAAATCTGAAATCCCTTCGATTAACCCAACAATTTGTAAAGGTAATTAGCACGGGAACTCATTTAATTTTCAAAAATGAAACAAATACAGCATGAAGAAAAATAGCAATATATATGACAGCGATTAGAAAGAGACCACAAACAAAGACACGCAACACCCAGTAAAAGAACTGAGAATCCCGTAGAGATGCAGCTCAAACGGTTCAAATGGCAGCTAATAATTTAACTAGAGAAATATATCTTAGAAAAAAGACTAGTATGAGATGAGGAACGTGCAACAATCAAAAATAACTTCTTGAAGGAAAATTCGACCAAATTCAACAGTGTTTAGTCGAATTTCTTTCGTTCACATCAAGAGAATTCAAATATCTTCCTACCCTTTTATAAAATACTGTGGTTGACTATTCATGCTATTTATTCACCATGAAAACGATTTTACAAGCCTTTCACTTTGAAAATATAACTTATTCAATATTTGAATACTAAAATGATTAATTTATAAAATGTCTAAGTGTCATTCACACATGATATACCAAACAAAATTTGAGATCAGGTGTCCAGTATAAACTGTTATGATATCCCAGCATCATCCTCGAAAATCTGACCAACTTCGTCCAATTCGAGCAATTGTTCATCCATGAATTTTCTGATTCGCCGCATGCAGACTAACGACTTTTGCATTGGAAATGAAGATAATTCCTCCGCGAGTCCGCTTACTGAAAAGCTAAATTGCTTATAATTTCAAGCACAGTGATGATGCATGTAAGGAATAATCTATTGTTCATATCCTCTTTTAAAGCTGATTTGAGAAAATGACAAAATTATCGTAACAAAATGACTAACTAAAAGAATTTATGCGCTTCTGAAAAGCTACATTTCTTCCAGTACTAAAAGATCGAGAACGGTAACCGCCAGCAAGACAGCCCGTATTCTGCTGTTGCTTCTGTAACATATCAGTGATCTACAACTATTCATAAATAAAAAATTTTTATGAATTCAAGCGACTGGAATGCTTTTTCAAAAATATACCGGAGATATTCCGTCAAAAGATGGATTTTGCGAGTCAGCAAATGCCTGCACATTCCTGCCAGTAATGTCATTGCCACTGTTCACTTTTACATCATTTACTAAAAAGCTCTGCTAATTTATCCGGTTCCCAATATTTCACAGTTTAAGACTCTAATAATGAAACAAAACCTTTGGTTAAAAACACAAGCGCCAGTTTAAACAAACAAAACTACCAGAAAATTACAGCACTAGATCTGTCACGAAACGCGAAATGATTTGCAGAAAAAAATATCATTTTGTATAATTTTTTCGGATCAATTAATATGATTTTGTAAAAAGGAATCTGTTGCATAAATATCGATCTAACAAATCTGAAGTCAACAGCTTCATACGCTCTGATATTGTAAACAGTCTCAATCATAATTCATGGAGTCATCATAAATAATTAAGAAATTCGTCATGTTGTAAAGGATGTAAAGTAAAAAATTATCTCTAGTTAACTTAACGTGAGGTAAAGAGACTTCAGCAAACAAACTTTGCTTTATAAGGAATTAAAGTTGGTATAAGTACAGTTGCTTTGTCGATGAAACGTTCCGAAGGTTCGGGCAAATTCCTTCAGTAAAAATTTTATTGCTATTATTTGTCATTTTCCGCATGCTTTTTTTCATTATTAATCAAAGTACTCCAGTATATAAGTAAAATACTACAATTCAAATAAATTTATGTTCCTGACAAACGAGAGCTTGCCTCATCATTTGTTCACAGCAAAACCTACCTATGCATTTACGGTAAACGTTAAAAAACATCATCAAAATCGTTCATGCAAATATTGTTTGATTTTAATCCGGACATTGTAGAAAGAAAGGCAAAGTATGATTTCAAGTACTTGGTTCTTACACTGTTAATTGCACTGTTGTGACGTGAATTATAGAATTTTGAAACTGTGAAACTTGAAGAAGTATTAAAAAACAGTTTCAAGACAAATCTCTCTGATCACCAAAGAAAAATTCAAAAGAACAAAATATAAAAAAGGACATACCAACTGAGGAAGAAACGCTGCTTTCTTTCCTGTACCTCTGCTCATCACTTCCAACAATACCTGAAACTTTATCACAAAAACTGAATTAAAAATCTCTTGCTTTGTTTTTTCTAAGGTCGCAAACTGTACATACCGTCATACTCTTCGCCAGCCCCGGCCATACTTCCGTCTTGCTCCTCATCAACATAAGCATACGAAACAGCGTTAGAATGAGGCTGTTCTTCAGAACCACAGCTATTTGCAGTGGCCATCATTCGGAGTTCACAAAGTTGCTTCTTTCTCTAAATAATAAAATTTAACAAAACTTAATCAGCGGAAAAATGGTTTTACAAACAAATTATTAAGGAAAAAAACGATCTGTAACCTATGCCCAGCTGAAATAATTACATGGTTTATTCTAGTTTGTACGCTTTCACTTACTGATGTTTATTTAGTGACCTTTTCCTCTAATTCTTTAAATACCGTCATCCTACTATTTAAGCAAACAGAAAACCACGAAAATAATAAATTGTACCTCATGGTTTCTTAGAAAAAAATTAGACATTCTGGTCATAGTTCAAAAAAAGATCAAAAGTATTGCCATTCAGAAAGTGCGTTATCAACCAAAATGTGTAAAGTCAGAATGTTTTGAAGCAGGAGATTAAAAATATTACAAAATTTCGAGTTCTGATAGTCACAAAGATTAACTGTGACAGAAAAATTTTCAAAACATTTAGCAAACAGAAATCGCAAATTGATATTTTCTTGATTCGAAAGAACAAAAGTTCTCGAATTCACCAATTTACAGACTTCTACGTTGCTAAATGCAAAAAAGCAAACTTTTTGAATTTCTTCCCATTCTTTCTGAGTGACAACAGATTCAGAGATATGTCTTGATCTCAGATGCCTCATCAGATTTCCAGAGCAAGCATACGCAACATGTGTGCCGCACATCCTACAATCAGCACTTTTTCGATCCCGGGTGAAATAACGCCAACAAGGATGTTCCGTTCCATGTCCACCTCGTCTTTCCGAGCCTTCTTTAGATGATAAAGGCTCATCAGCTAGTCGATTGACAGATGATTTCAGCTGCAATTTCATCTGCCACGCCTGCTCAAGCTCGGTAGCAATCTAAAAAAAAAATTGTTGTTTGTTCCATTAAACGACAGCCACTTGATAAAAACTTTTTTTTCATAAACCGATAAATTATTTAATTTAGATGAAGCATTGCGCGAATTAGGCTTACTCTTGTTTTTTTATTTTACAGGGGCATGACTTGACTATAAAAAATTTTAATACTCCACAGAAATCCAAAATGAATGACTACAGCATTATGTCATAAACTTGATTCCAACATTTAGATACATCAACCACCAGCCTTTTTATTATTTTCATTTGTTTTCTGATTTACAGCAGATGTAAGTGGCGGCAAATCCCTGTTCTGCTAAGGAAAACTAAACAAAAATCCATATAATCAGTGAAACAGTTCATGAAAATTAATTAACTGACGATTAGTATAGGGAAACCACTGAAAAAAATATACCTGAGGATGACAGCTTATAAAATGATCCATAGCTTTTTGAATGTCGATAGGTTTGATCAATTCTGCACAAACACCACAAATCATAGAATCAAGATCATCCGATTTATGCATGTAATCCCAGCATGGATGATCTAGATCACGAGTTGCACCTGAAATTCCTGATATATGGATAACCAATCATCCAGTATTATATAAATGATCTCAACGGAAGCTCAAAAATGTTTGCATAAAAGACAAACGAAAGCAAAGCAAATAGGAAGTGAAGAAAAACCTCCGTCATTTAATTACAAGTTACTATTTTTCTGTTTTGAACTCACGCACATTTCCAAGCAGAAAATTCTCTTATATTTTGTAATAAAGCACCTCAAAATGATTTGCTTAAGAAATAATATCACGAAATCCTGATTGGACAGCAAAATCAGCTCTTTTTAAGACCTAATTCCACATCTTCTTTGTAAATAAATGAAGTGATCATATTAAATTTCAAGCTAACCGAAATAAACAGAATGATTTAAGTTATTTTTAACAAAATAACTTTCAAAAAATAACAGGTTAAATGACATCAGGGCCATGAAAGAGGTTGATCAATAAACACAGGGTAAGTTAACCCACTAGGAATAATTGAGCAAAGGATACAACTGACCATCTTCAGAGTTATCGCTTTGACTGGTAAACTGTTGTGAGATCATAGCTGATATATCAGCCAAAGCATTAGCAGTCGCTGTTGCTTCTACTGATGCAAAACTTTTGTCGGGATCTCGTTTGATGATAAATGGAGTAGAATCGACGTTTTGTTGTTCAGAAATAAAATTGCTCGAGTGGAGATCCATCGATTGCCGTTGCTTACTGCATGCAAAAAAAAGCTCTACGCAGTCAGCATTGCAATTCCACTAGCAAACTATATTTTGACGAAAATAAAAATTGGAACCATCCAGATGCAATATGCAATGCATGACCCCAAACCGGAAAATCCAACCATCCACTCGCTGTACACCTTGGTACTAACCAAATGTGCAATAGCAGTCGACTTCTGAACCACCAATAAAGGCGGCCCTCCATCTCTACCACGAATGTGTCTACGTTATCCCAGACACCTGTCAAGTGCCCATTTAACGATTGATAAATTTACGTCTTCAGCTATTATCCAGAAGTGTTGACTATTTCTGTGTTAATAATTTGCAGTTTCTATACGCAGATTAAAATCCATAACTTAGAATTAGCACTGAGACAAAAGTATTTTCATTCAGTCCAATTTTTGCACATTTACACATTAAAAAAAAACTGCAATAAAATCAAAACATCACGTTACAGCAGAACAAAGGATTCAAAGAAGAGAAATGGAATAGGTGAATGCAGAAAAGTCATACAATTTATGTCACGAAACCTAGGAAAAACTGATTTCTGAAAGTTGAGATTATAACAAATATAAGTAAAAATACGTTTGAGGTATGGTATGTGTAACATGCCCTATTTACAACGTCCCACCATAAATGAACTTGTCACAATACCTTCACAATGAATAAAGAAGCTCTGTTTTGAAATCTGACTACAATGGTTCGAGAATTGTTAGAAAAGATCCATTGAAAACCATTTAAAAGTCAATTAAAATCGGCACCACGCAAATATTTAACAAATACCATCACAAAACAATAAATACGCAATAAAAAACGTCTGACTGAATTTACAGAAATCACAAAAATCCATGTAATTTCTCTATTACGTTCAATATGTAAAAAATATCGCCTTGGATATATATCTGAAATCGCATCCTCTAAAGTTAACTCCGTAATATGACACATAATTAGTAAGGTCTAGGTTGTTCCAAACGAATCCGAGAATTCAGCAATCCTTATTGCGTTCAAATTGTAATAGAATCAATATAATTAATGTAATTACAGCTACATTACACGTGATTACGATGATTTTCAAGTGACATTGGTGTCTACTTCAGAATTTTGGATACTTCCTTCCAGCCCAATCAACTTTTCATCCATATATTTTCGGATCTGGCGCATACACAACAATGATTTCTCCATTGGGAATGATATTAAATCTTCCGCTAATCCGTTTACTGAAAGATAATATTGATACCGTAACATCACGGAAATAGAGAACTTCAAACAATATTCTCAGCATAAAATCAATCACTCATTTCCTTAATAATTTCCATTGGTTCCAAAGATTTTTTCCCTCCACGGTATGTATTTTTTAGATTACAGCGAATGAAGTGGTCAATATTAGTCGACTATTTTTATTAAATTAAAGGACAAGATATTTAATTTGAACTAATTTAAAAGCTAAACTACTATTAGTCATGAAAATAAATTCAATAACAAGTTAATCAAATCACCGAAAAAACTGATACGCCTTTTAAACGCATCATTTTTCGTGCCTAAGCAGGCCTGTGAAAGCCATGATCCTTGCTGCTGCAATTCCTAAAATACATTTATTTTCCATCAACTAGCAAAAATAACAACTTCAATTTTATATAAATTTGGTATCACAGCAACTGTGATTAAATTTAATGATTCATGATGAATTAAATGTACGGTGACGTCGTAAAACGGAGAAGCAAAACAGTTAATGATATATCTCAGGTCGAAATCACCAAAAATTTCTCATGTAATAAATAGCGCTGAAAAAAGTGCTGACAGGTGATGCCGATTTAGGTGGATTAGATGAAAATCCAATTGACTGCAATATTTTGTTTGCCGTTTCACTAACATCCGTTATTTTTGAATTATCCGCAATGGATGGTTCAATTGTTGCATCATGTTGTTCAGCAGTTGTCTGGCTATCAAAATCATCTAATTTCGAATCAATTTCTAAAAAACAAAATTAAGATATCTGGATTTATAGAACTCGAACAAATGAAAAGTTGTAAATGAAAAAGAGAAATTTTATGAACAAAATGAATCTAAAATGCATTTAACTCAAGAAAAAAATTCTAACAAATGTATTAGATAGAAACATACCATTTGATGCTGAACCATCATTCCTATTTCTGTTGTCTTGCTCGAAGAATTCCATGTTACCTGGAAAAAGTAACCGAAATTAAGTGTACAAAGTGAATCATTCAGCAGTCATCACTGTCTCGAATTCCATCAACTAGGAAATAATTTCAGCCATTTACCATCTCTCTCTCCTTCGATCCCATCGCCACCTAGACCCTCATCTTGTTCATCTTCATAATCGTAGGATAAGAAGTTTGATGGTGACTGTTCTTCAGACCCTGATACATTAGAACTTACTTTTAGTCGTAACTCGCAAAGCTGTTTCTTTCTCTGAAATGAGTGTAAGGTCCATCTTGTTTTGGAAAAAAGTAAGTAATCCAATGAATGGAAGAGGAAGGAAGAATTAACTAATTTCAGAGAAATGATCTGGATGCATTCGTAAGAAAGATTCGAGCGGTTATAACAGCCGCCTTCATTAGTATTCCAAAAAATTGGATACTGTTTCTCAAACCCATTACTGTAAAAAGATAATAAAACAACCTTAAGGATTTCTTCCCATTCTCGCTGAGTAATGGCAAATTCTGCAAGATGTCTGGACTTCAAGTGTTTCATCAAGTTTCCAGAACATGCATACGCAACATGCACACCACACAGTTTACAGTTGGAACTTTTTCGATTAATTCGACAGAAATAGCGCCAACTAGGATGTTCCGCTGCACGACCGCGCCTTTTCCACATGCTTCTATCTAAAAATCATGTTGAAATTTTAATAAATTTGCCAAAAAAGTAATCAAGAGTAGCTCCATGATCCTACAAAAGCTGCACATTTCATTTGCCGCAGACGCAGTATTTCCACTACTCTCAACAGAAAATCAAAGTTGACTTACGAAATAAAGAGGTTTCCGAAGATAAACGATTGAAATCAGCTTTGAGTTGCAACTTCATCTGCCACGATTGATCAAGCTCAACAGCAATCTATACAGCTTCTAATGCAAATTCACAATACTTAAAAAATAAGATGCCAGAAATTAAATAGAAATGAATATTTCCTATCACCTAAGACCAAACGAGTAATCCACAACACCGAAAAAAAAAAACTTAATTAACTCACCATATCAAAACCAACCGAAACATAAATTCTAGTGCTTACGCATAAATCCTGCAATCAATTTTCTGCACCCCACAATCTCTGGAAAAAACTGCTGGCTTACCTGGGGATGACAACTACTAAAATGCTGCATTGCATTGCGAGTATTTAAACATTTCACCACTTTGGAACATATTCGACAAATCATGCAATTATGTTCATCAACTCGTTGAACCAATTCCCAACATGGATGCTCTGCTACACGACCACGTCTTGGTCCTAAAAACCATTCATATTCCAAAACTTTCCTATTTTTTTAATCAGGAATCATATATTTCAGGTTTTGATAATGGAGGAATGTAGAGGTGAAATACACAAAGAATTCATAGAAAAATACGGTCGAATCGAGCTGTGAAATGTTTGAATTCCTAAATTATAACATGGTAAATTATTTCCTATTTTTGTTTGGGTTTGTGAGCGGTCGGTTCTCAACAGAGCTCTGT
>JABVXS010001265.1:0-16454 GCA_013365335.1 Madathamugadia hiepei | reverse complement strand
TGATAAAAAATAAAAAATATGCAATGCAGGATTTGATAGTCAAAAAAGGAAAATTATCAATAAATTGTATGTCTCTTTACTTTTGTTCTTATTCTTAATTTCATTGTTTTCTCCTAAGTTTTGGTTTGTAAACAAACAAGCAAACATAAGTTAAGCCAAGCAACATGGGCTCATTGAAATTTGCTCGTGAGATGGATTCGGGAGAAGAAAATTAGCTTAGCATTACCAACGGTTAGTAGTCAAAAGCTATAAATGCTACATGAATTTCTCTTACCAACGGTTCATTTTAGTTTTGTTCGGTAGAAGAGCTTTGGACCTGTGGAAGTGTTTAGTCGATTTTCAATGAGCTTCTGAAGGTGAACTGATTAATTGAAGCGCCTCTCATTTCAAGATCCCTCATTCTATATATATATATTGGTCAAAGATAAAGACGTGGCCTGACAAGTACACTATGAAGGTTCAACTTGAATTAGGCTACATGTTTTTAAAATTAATTTTGAAATTCCATGGAAAGATATATATATATATTCTCTACAGTTCTCAACAATCCTACGCTGTTGCTCATATGTTTTAAAAGAGAACACAATGCCAGAAAAAAAAAACGATAGAAAAGGTCAAATGGATCAAATGCACAGCAATTTTCAGTTGCTACAAAAAGTACCTTTTACAAATGAACAGCGGAAGTGAAAAATTTCACGTTAGCAATGAATAGTTCAAGATAATTTTGAAAATAAAAGTTTCAAATAAGATACAATGAGAAAGGAACTATCCAAGCAAGAATGAGATAGAATTTTATTAGACAGGTAAAGACAGAGTTTGGATATGAGGAAAATTTTAGAATGGATGATAATTTCCGTTGATCATTTTAATAAAAATAGTCACATGTCCAAATAATCTTGCAAAAGCAAGGGTTAATTAACTGCAGCCAAAGGTCAAGCTGATACAGTAGGCATTGGAAAGCATGATGAATACGGTATGAGGTTAAGAATGGTCGTAACCTTTGCTGAGAGGTATCAAGTGATTTCGCTAGCTGCTGCAACAATATTTTTCAAGCTTGCAGAAAAAAAATTTCCAAAACAAATTTATATCTAAAATTAGAAATTAAATTCATAACTAATTCAAATTTTTCAATGTGTAAAATTTTAACTTGGCCATTTATCATTGTTGAAATATTTTTTTTAAGTTGTTTATCAATTCAAATCATCAACGACGAAAAAAAAGGGGCCAAATTTAATTTCAAAGTTTTTAAGATTAATGAAATATTTCGCCTGGAAAAAAAAGGATTGCTCAATAAAAGAATTGAATTCTTATTGTGCTTCTATCGATAGTTTGCTAAATTATTAGCACTACTGATAACTTGACAAGGCGCTGATAACAGCGTTTTGATTAGTTAGATGATAATAACTGATAAGGCATCGATAACAGTAACTATCGATAGCAACTACGGCTAGCAATTTGACAAGTAATTACGGTAATAATGATGATCGATAATTCGATAATGTAGGACAAAAAAAATAATACGTCAACTGCTACTGATAAATTGATAATGATGATAATAACCAAAACTGATTTCATTTATTCCTTATCATGATTTTGCTTCATTAACATATACACAGCAAGTACAATAATAATTGCACTTATATTTAATAAAATTTTAAATTTAGTGAATTTTAATTCAAATCTTCTTATGATAACTATAATCGTACTTACCTTATAATGATTCTTACGGTTATAATCACTATATTTACATGTTTTCAAGGATAATAGAGTAAAAGAAACAAAGGATACAGAAAACTCCTCTGATTTCAACGAATTAAAAAAAATATATACAGTTGATATTATCGCTGAGGAAAAAAATATATTCAATGGTCATCAATAAATCTCACGCGGAAACTGAAATCATTGTGACGCGTGCGCGTACGCACCACGTTACTAGTTTAGTAATTTGATGGTTAATGCAAATGATGCATAAAGTAAGTCATAGGATCAGCAGTAATGCACTTATATTGAACAATAAAATATAGGTAAACAAAAAGCAGGAATTAAATTGCATAAATGAAGAACTAATTGATTAACCAATTAAGGTAAAATCTTTTAAATAGCATTGGTTTTTAAATTTGTTTGAATTAAATATTTAAATCCATGACATACGCAAATAAATATATGAGATCATCAAAAAGGTATAATCATTAGAGATACTTATCTTTTCATAATCATTCGTGAATCTCATCTACAATGAAATTACTGCGTTTTTGAGACAGCATCCCAATTTTTATTTTCTAATTGAAAAATTCAAAAAAAGGATTTCATGAAGGTAGAGAGATACATTTCTAGTTAATGTGTTGCTCGACAGATATATGTCAATATTTCATTTTTTCTACAAAGTAGATCTATGTATGAAATAGTTCTATTCTTTGGTAGAACATTTTAAAGCAGCCCTGGTAGGTAACTTTCCGCAATTAGAATTTCACCGAGACGGAATGAAAAACCAGTAAAGAGACCATAATAATTGGTCGATTCATCTTCTTGAAGAGCATCACGCTGAAAAGCACCATACTTTCAGTAAAATAATTCACGAATTAACAAATTTCGAGAATTATCCAATTTGAAATTAATTAAATCAGTAAAAATAACTTATGATTATTAAGTGTCAAATAGAAGTTATGTATGAGTTACAGCTACATCATTTATGCAATCAATCTTGATCTCGATGATCCCAATAACCTTTACTAACCTTTTGATAGAAAAAAAAAGAGATCAAATTATTTCGCAGTTGGTGATACTTGACTATCTGAATGATTTAAATCATTTCAAATATTTCATAAGTTTTAAAACAATACTTTCTGCGATATCACTTGATTATCATCTATAAATGAGAGCGAGCCAGGTGGTGTTTCAGGTGGTGATAGTAATATTGATGAAAAACCAATCGAGCCATCTGCAATGAAAAAAAAGCTAATTCTATCGAAAAAATGAACAGTTTGTTCAAAGTGAAATATAAAAATTAATTCAAAAATTTTGATAAAAAATTTCTCTGAAAATAAAACAAACGAAAAAATTCCGGGTCAAGACGATAATAACTCCTTGATTCAGATGTATCATCACTACTAAGAGAACAGTGTAACTGAAATTTACTCACTTTATAGCTATTCGTTCAATTTCATTATTACTGTAAAATGTTACATCATGCCAAAGAAAGGAAAAAAAAGTCTTCAAGTTTTCTGATCGTAAATGGAAAATATAATATGTTTAGAAAATATTTATTCATTTAAAGAATTTTAAGATACTCTCTAAAATTTGCATCCAATAAGTTTATAAGCATGAAAGCCTTACCGAATTTTGGAAATCATCAAATGGAATTGAGAGAGTGGAAGCATTTGTTGAGAATTCTATCGAATCAAGTAAGGAAGGGATTTTCGATGTTTCGAACTTTTGTTTTTGCAAATTACCGATTCCTTGACCGAAAGGTGTACCACCTTCGCAATTCTCAGTTTTCGGGAATTGAAAACAAAAAATTTTTGCACAAAATCTTATAAATAAATTTTATACTGCAAATTATTTTGTAACGATGGTGGAAAAAGAAATTTCTCTTAAATTTGAATTGAGTTTTATGAAATCTCAAATAATCCATCCATTCTCACTTATGGAATTTTCTTCGATATCACGAAATCAAAATGACAGTATAAAGAAATAGAAAATATTTGGCTGACAATTTCCTAACTTGATTTTCATGATGTTTCATTATTGCTTCCGCGTAAGAAATCTTCCTATTGACCATTTTTGAAATAAATGGTTTCCTTTCCGTATTGGCCATCAGTGGAACTGATTTCTTTGGAGCCGATTCTGAAAAAGTTAGCGTGTGAAAATTGCATTTTACTTTAAAGAGTTCTTAGAACATTTTTCTTCTCAAGCCTTTTACAGCACAAATTCGAAATTGTGTGATTCATTCATGCAATACGAAGATTTTGTAATTCCCTTTCAGATAACAACTGCACACTGACAAAGTTTAATTATAGTAAGCTTTATCAATACATTATCTGATTCTGTATACTATTATCAAGAGAATGTTGAAATGAATGAACGAACTAAATCAATCAGTATTGTAACAAAAAAAACAACCCAATAATTCTGCTAGATTTAACAAAAAATGGCAATTTTGAAATTTCAATTTTAAACAATCACTTTTTTATTGGCATTTTTACAGCCTCTTAAGGGAAGAAACAAGCAGATGAACAAACATGAATCCATCACTTACCAAATTCGTTTTTTACATTTCGCACATTTGAATTACACTTCTCTCTACGTTGCATATACGACACTGGATACTGATATGAAATGAATCAAAAAGTTTTTGAAAACAAAAAAAAAAAAAACAATGAAACAGGATAAGCATAAGAAATACATTTAAATTGAATAAATTTGACATGAAACATTCAAAAAGGATAAAGAAATAAATACTAAAAACATTAACAGTGACAAACACAAAAAATCATATCATTTACAAATTATCCGACGAAAACAGAAATGAGAAAAATTTAAAGAAATAACAAACCTCATACGTACCATTACCAGTATTGCTATATTTTGCTATGGATGATGATGCTAGAAGAGTGCAATCATTGGCGGATGACGTCGAACGAATGAAAATATTTCGCTTCTTACTAAAAATAATAAAATTAAATTTTATAAAATATAAATTTTCATAAAAAACAAACAAATTTTAATTTTTCAAAAAAGAATTCCCAATGGTTTAATGTAATTTTAACTTCAAAAATAAATTACGAATAAAAACTGGAATGTAAAAATTTTTGGATAAGTTTCTTAAATATTACAGATAATAGGTGAAGAAAAAAGTATCATTATTATGTCCACCATTTTAATACTTTTTTAATCTCATCTTTATTTGTAATTAAATAATGACGAACTTACGTTCCATTTCTGATGGAATATCTGTCATTTTGACCTGTTGTCACATTTTTTGAACCAAAATTCAATCGTGGAAGATTTTTCTTTCCCTTTTTATTTTTCGGTGCAGCTACCGATAATGAAGTTGCATTTCGATTAGCTATAAAATTTAAAATTTTTATTTTTACTTACATTGCTATTTAAATAAAATATTTTTGCATTCATTTAATCAAATCGAACAATATTCTTTTCATCAATTAATTAATGCATCCTTATTTAATTGTTAAATAATATCAAAGGATATATATTATTTTGATTCAAGCTTCTAATTATCACATTTTAATAGTTGGTGATGATTATTCAGTGTTAAATATAACCCGGAAGTATCTAGTGATCTGTTTCAAATAATCTACTCTAAAGAGATATTCTTGATTAAAACACTTAGGCATTACGCACAAACTTTATCATAAAAAAAGAATAGACGTTAATCTTGTGAAGTTAATTTGAAAAAATGTGATAAACAAACTTTGATAACTTAATTATAAGCTCGTAAAATATAATCCTAAAATAAAATGTGAAGCCTTTTCTTCTGATAATAACTCGATGATTTCAGTGAAGAATAGTTAATTAAATATTTAAAATTTTTGGCTAAATTTCTTGTTTCGTAAAATTACGAGAAACTTCCAATTTTTAACCTAGAAATATTGCTGTTTGATCAAGTTGCATAAGTCCTAAGCCACAAAGACAACGACATTTTCGTTGAATCAATGATAAGCCTTTCTTTTCCCATAAATTTGATCGTCTTTGTCCATCAGTCCATCCACGAGCAGATCCTTTAAAAAAATTAATGATCAAATATTTGAAAAAAATTTTTTTTCATTGATTCAAGAATTTATTACAGTAGCATGCATATCTTCAATTATCAACACACTTATCTCACTCACCAATATTGAACTGAACTGTTTTGCATTAAAAATCCAAATTAAGTATTTGAAAAAAAGTTCAAATCAAATATTTGAAGAAAAATTTTTTAAATCAAATATTTTAAAAAATTTTATTGATTTAAGAATCTATTATAGTATAATCTACTCCTTCTTAGGGTTTGTCCCACTTGGTTGTAGAGTCCGTTATTATAGAGCGTCGTCTCCACGTCACAATTCTGTGCTTTGTCAATAAGCCAGAAACCCTTGCACATGATCCCATATACCAGGTCTTGTCCATGCGCGTCATCCTTGGAGTACGACTTAGCATTCATGCGGCTGCGACTAGATTTGCCAGACCAACCAATCGCTAGGGTTTATCTTCGATAACCGACCGCTTACGATCGATTCTATTACAGTATAATAGCTTGAACTATTAACACTTACCAATATTACTCATAATTTTGACAAGATTATCTTCTAATGCATGGAAACATTCTGAATGCATTAATTGATTCTGATATTGGCATTGCGTATTACTGCATTTCATTTTAACACCATCCTCAAACGATGTTGGTAAAGGTAAACCTGAAATTAATCAATGTTTATTGTCTTTTCTCTATCTCTCTTTCTCTTTCTTTCAACAAAGAGGCAAAAAATCAATCAAATTTATGAAAATTTACGGTAAAAAAATTTAATGAAATTGAAACAAACTCAATGTATTTGAAAAATCAAAAATTTATTTCGTATAAACGATGAATTACATTGAAATGAGATTGAAGTGAAATTAAATTAAAAAAACAAACCACGTACGCAACCAGATGGTAATGGTATAGGACAACCTGGTTTACGGCTTGTATCATTGGCACCATTCGCACGCTTCGATGAACCCATTGTAAATACTGCAAATTTTAAATAAACAATTGCGACAAAAAAAAAACATTAGACAGGAAAGTTCAAAAAATATTTTTCGCTACATTTCATTCCACAATTAAATTTTAGATTTTCAATTCCATATAATTACTTTTTTTTTCAGTTGCTCAATGAAAACAAATCGATAATTTTAATGATAACGTTTATTATGGTTTAAGAAAAAAAACGTTTCCTAAGTGCATCAAACACGTTTCTTATCACGTGATAAAAGGTTTTTCCGAAAGGTATGACATATATACATTTATTGCGAATAACAAGACGTCTCTGAAAGTGCATAATATGCACGTTCACTTCAACGTGATAAAATATTTTCCAAAGATTTTATATGACATACACGCTTATTTCAACGTAACAAAATCCTTCCCTTATGATCTGAGAAGAGCACGCACAGACACACAGACACGAACAAACACATGCACTCACAGACACAGATACACGCACCTTTTGCAATGATATAAAGCAACAGTTCTATAAATTATTAACAGTTTCCACTAATCCAATTAACAGTTTCCACTAATTAATTAGCCTACAGAAGTAAAAATAAAATTCTTTCTTATCATTTAGTAGTAATATTTGATGCTAATTAAGCAAATAAATCGAACGAAAATATTTATCGTCTAATTAATAGTTTGTAACAATCAATTAATTAAGACAAGTCAATTTGATTCGAGATTGCATAACTGATAATGATAAAAAATCAAACTATGTTAAATTTCAATTCTTTCAGTGAATTCCAATATTATTTCCATATGAATCAATTCTATTTCCTAACTATATACCATAGAATGTAGCAATTTAAAACAAATTTTAATTTAATAAATAAAAAAAGGGAAATTAACTGACAAAAATTGAAAATAGGCACGAAGAAAATGAAACGTTTTGAATTTAAATTAATTAAAAAATTACTTTAAATTTTAATACAACGGAAAATTTCATAAATAAAATTTTTAAATGAATGAGATGAAAGGAAGGAAGGACGGATGAATTGTAAGTGAAGAGAATAACCAAATCAAATTTATTTTAAAAAAAAAATTTTTTATTCAAATTTTTGACATTAATCATTTTACATAGAGTTAGTTATATGCAAATTTAATTTACTAAATATTTTCTTCATAATTTGACAAAAAATTTTTTCACAATGAATTGAATTTCAAAAGGAAAGAAAAATGGTAATCGTTTTCCCATGTAAGATAAATTTACGTTGAAAACGTTGATCGCATAATAAAGTTGTTCACGCGCCCTTTTTGATTTTTTACGTGTAATTTCACGATAATAAAGGGACAATTAAAGAATACACTGTAAAGTGAATTTAACATTAGCAATGTGATATAGAGTAACGATAGGAAAACAATGTTGGTCCATCTCATATATATCATCCGGAAGTTTTTTTTTTTTTTTTTTCTGTTAGGAAATGATTCCATTTTTCACTCTCTTCAATTGGTGGGAAAATGAAATTCAAACTATTGGAGCATATACAGAAATACTGCCTGCTACAGTTAATTATCTGATATGAACCAGGTGAACAGACAAAAATTAATTTCCGGAAGTTACAAACAGATTGGAACAAATTTACGGAAGTTACGGACAGACTAGAGACAATTAGCGGAAGGTAAGGAAAGAGGATGAACGGAAGGAGTGAGAGCCTTCCATCACGTTCCCATATAAGTTGCCTCCAACACCATATCAAAGATACGTGGGCTTTGGCTGATTCCTATCACGCACGTAGCATACACCAACTATATTATGCAGTCACGTTTAAAACATTTACACGTGCAATATGAAAACTGAACTATTCCAGTAACTGTAGAAGTTAATGCTATACACAATACTGTTGAGTAAATCTTGCACGTACACACATACGCTATGAAAATTACACGTATCATGTAAAAAGGAAAAGTGCTAACAATAAGAAGGAAAAATAAAAAGAAATATAAGCATAGTTTACGTTTTTCACCTGTCACCTTTTTTTCAAGCACTTTCAAAAACTATTTGCGTGCAATTCCATTTCGTAGGTATAATTGAAAAGGTAAAACTCAGCTTCAACCTTATGTTTCTCTCTTTGATTTTAATTGCACGTAAAAACACATCACAAAAGGAATCCTGCGCTTCATTTTTAGCTTTATAAATGTGAAGGGATGATTGGTGGGTTGGTTAAACATGGAAATATTTCGTACAAAATATCATTGCAATTTGTGAAATTTTAATTTCCAATTTTGCTTGTAAAAACTGGCGGAACTACATGAAAGACATTGAAGACTGGCAGACAAAAATAACATAAGTCTTCCAACAACAAAAAAATTTCATCCCTTTGCTACAGTGATTATTCTTATTTTACATCGATCACGTAAATAATTCTCCTCACTTTCCCGGTTGTCAAATTCTCTACCAGAGGTCAAATTATTCTTATTCTTATTCATAGCAATTTTGATTTCTTTACTAATTTAAACTATCCGGTGCATTTTATGGTTTATGCCAAATAAACATGCAAACCGGAAATGATTTGATCAAAGATGGAAAAGTTTAGCGAATGTTGAAATTTTCGGAAAAATCCAAAAAACCTAAAAACTTTTAACATTTTTTTTGTTTGCACCACAAAAATCATCCTATTAAATCCAATTAATTAATTTAATTCAAAAAATTTTTAACCGAAATTTATCAGGATTGATTAAATTTTTCCACCTTTGATCAAATCATTTTCCACCAATTCAGGCAAGGAGAGGAGGAACAAAACCCAATCAATACATACCGGTAATGCTCGCCTTCCCTCTTCTTGCATACGGTGTTCCGGTATTTGCAACCTGTTTTTTTTTTCCCACCATTGAATTTAGAGCTATTTGAGGAAATTTCGTTCAATGAAAATTTAAAAACAAAAAGAGTTGAAAAATTATAATTCTCATGGAAAGCATACATTTATAATTATTTATAATTTTTTAATTTTAATTTAATTCAAATTTAAACTTCAGTCCTCCTTTTCTTCCTGAATGATTTAATTTTGAGATTTTCTAAAAATTTACAGTTTTTTTTAAATTAATTAATCAATCCCACTAATTATACATTTTAGTTTAGATGGAATGAATTCCAAATTAATTTCATTTAAAAAATTTAGGTGAATTATTAGTACAATTACCATTTCAATAAATTTATTTTTTATCCAGTTTTTTATACAAAAAAAAAAACTCGCAATAATGTTTACCTTAATTTAATTTCAAATTTAATTGAAATTAATTTAAAAAAGTCAAAATTTTGATTTAAGGTTTTTTTTTTTAATGAAATCCAATATGTTATATACTAATTAATGAATACAACCAAAATATTAAAATAAAAAGTTTCAACAAAAATTTCTGCTGAAACTTTTTTCAAAAAATTATTTAAATAAATATTAAATTTTTAAATTTGCGTATGTCAAAAATTGAAAATTTTTAAAGAAAATTAAATTTAAAAAAATTAGAAAAAAATAGTTGTGAAAATGAAATGAACCACTGTGCAAATTAATTATGAAATGATGAACTGATACAGTGTCGATGATTACTGAACAATTTATAATCACTTAGAACCCTTTTTACTTAATATATAATTATGTAAATCACTTGGTAAAAAAAATCAACAAATCATCTACCCATTGATCCACAATACATTACTTTCACTAAACTTGAATTTGTGCTAACATTTAAATTCCATTTGAATTTAATTTGCAAATTTCATGTATTATTTCTGCATGGCCAATATTTACTTGTAATATGTATCATTGCTGTTAATGTTCCAAATATAAGCAATCGTTTTGTGAGGATAAATATCATTTGAAGCATTTTGGGATTTTTATATTTTTTTTTTGTAATATTTTTTATTAATACCAAAAAAATAATAATTTGTTGGATTGGATATCTTCGCTGTACTGTAGTACATATTTGATATATGATATACGGTAGCATTATGAATAATGAAAGGAAACAATCCAAAAAAATTTTAAACTTATGAATCATAGGCCTAAAAGTTTGAATTTACATTAATTTATTTGTAAAATCATGAAAAATCTTTGTTTACAGAGTTTAACACGGTGAAAAATATTTATTTGATATATTTACAGACTAATTTGTCACTGGGAATCAGTAAATAATCACATACTTGCATTATTATCTCAGAAATATTCTGTTTAGCGAAGAAAGAAAGATATAAGTGAATAATGATAATTGAGTGATAAGTGTATTAGGTACAAGGAGTATGAAAATCTCATGAATACTGATTATCAGAATGTTTACCATCCATGAGACAAACCCATATCACAACTAATTCCAAAAATCTGATCACTGGAATTCAATAAAAATTGATTCGTGATGAAAAATCATGCTTAGGATCAAATTTTTGAAATACAAGGAGAAACATCACAAATACCTCGTAATTTTTTTTAGCAAAGATGTCTTGGAAAATCCAAAGATGCATTGAAAAATTTTAAAAAAAAATCACAAAATAGTACCTTACGAACATTATTAAATAACGGCACCCAGCAATGAATCACATGAAATCATATTTAAAACAAAAACAAAAACAAAAAAGCAATATTCCATTATAGATGAATATACACTTTAACCGGAAGCAGTTCATCGGTTATTGTCATCTCAATCAAAGAGTCGCACTAATTTTTCCACCGAGTTGCCTAAAATGAAAAGATCAAATTGATGGAACGATTATTAAATTAAAAGTAAGGCATGATAGCACAAAAAAGAAAAACTTTAACTGGAAAGTATGATTTTAATCGTTACAAAAAAAAGAAACATTTTATTACATACAGCATTGCTTAAGGCGTTCAGGGCTTTATAAGCTTCTATTGTATGTGGTGTTAGTTTCGCCAGAAATGCACTTAGAGCAATTCGATCTTTCTGCGCTACCAAGCACTCGATCATTACCTCAGATGCTTCTGGAAATTGGTTTGCAAAGCGCTGACGTTCGCTTACATCCGGAATAGCACGCAATAGTTTGCATAAGATCTGTGAAAAAATCATCCAAAAATAATTACATTTTAAATTTTTCTTAAAATTCCTTTAGAATTTCGTGGGAAAATTACCTTTCACAAATTCCATATCTTGCAATTAGCAAAAAATAATAATTAAGTATAATCATAGAAAAATTACATTTTATTTTTAAAGTATAAATAAATTTGTGCATATTTAAGATTATGCAAATGAAGAAAATGTATTACGAAGTAAAAATATTATCATACTTCTTTCGGTGGTTGTTCATCCCTTGAAATTATGCTAAATAAATGTCGCCAAGCGAATGGACAATGAATTTTAACACCACCCAATAATTTCTTGCTCATCAATACTTTCTCGATATCATTCCATCTGGAATCATCTGTTTTATGTATTCACCAATTTAATTTGATATTACTTCCTCCTTGCCATTCCTTTTAGTTTCCTTTTCGTCGTAGAATGATTAGAATCATAAAAATTTCTATTATTTCGCAACATTTATATTCTACCATACTATTGCAGAAAATTAAGTAAAAAAAAACAAAATATTTTTTATCAGAAATAATGATTATTACATGCAAATGAAATACTAGAGAAATGCTTATATCCGAAAAAATTTTTTTTTATGATTTGTGGTGAGTAAAAAAAATCAATATTCAAACCTTTTCAAAATAGTTAGCGCCGATACTGCCATCCATGCATACTGCTTTTCAGTCATATTGAAACACTCTTTTATCGATAATGGGCTAGCATAAACATTCTGTAAACGCATAGTAGTTTTAAAAAAAAGAAAAAACGCTACTACCGCTGATAACTATGCTTTTAAATCAAATGGTTCCTCGACAACTTTCCTGCTATAAAGCAAATTATTATGGCCAAAACCATACACCGAACTGTAGCTTATTTTGCAAGTTTACGCAGTAATAATACGTTCACTTCATGGCCTTACGGTAATTCAAAACAAAAGGATACTTTCGCAATTATTAAGTAAAGTAAATGAATATTACTCCAAAAGTTCTTGTTAAACATTATCTAAAGATAATTTGTTTTTTCCTATAATATCTCGCAGCAAATAGCTCAACGTATCACTACTGCAATAGAATATTTCACAGTTTTTTTGTAAAGAAGAAAAGAAAAAAAATTCAATTACCATAGGAAGATCAAAATGATAGAGACAAGAATAATATAGGGTAGTCAAAACTGGTCGTCCAATTAAAGTAATTGTTTTGGGGTATTGCTGGAAGATTCTGTTTTTTCCTTCTTTGATGATTGCTTCATCAGCATCCTAAATAGCTATAACATTTGTAAACAGAAGAATCATTAGAAAATGGCATTTCTAAATGTTGTGTGATACATCGGTAAATTTCGTACTTCAATTATAATCTGCCGTTCCAGGAGATCAATGTATTCATTCACAGATTTCGAAAAACTTTCTAGTGATGGAATGTTAGCACATATAGTCAGACATTTTTTTAAATGCAAAATTCGTTCACTTGGTTGTTTCCTGCAGGCTACTGAGTACAATACAAGTGCAACTTCTTCTACACGATTTAAAGCTCTGAAAAGAATTTTTTTCGAAGGTTATATAGCATTAAGCAGCTTAATTTTTGGTAGCTTATAGAAAAAATGTATATCCTATCTTGTTTACATTTTTTGAAAACGAAAAAAGAAGGTTAATTCGTTGGCTCTACATTTCACACAATAAAAATGCATTCTATGGGATGCACTGGCAAATGATAATTAGTTTAATTTAAATCGGACTTTTTTTGCTTGTAAAAATGTAGCACAAAAATATATCGTACATCACACAATGAAAAGCTAAGAAATAAGCCACTAAATTTACAAATAAATCGGAACTTACAGCAATGTTGAAGAAAGTTGACCGAAATTCCTCCTTTCTTTCAAATAAGCTAAATAATGCTGGGCAGCAACTGGCTTTTGTCTTAAGATACCCAAAAGTGCCGAAGTTTCAAGAGACTTTTCCAAGGCTAACACAACCTGAATGGAAATTAATGTGTTTAACAAACATTTAAAACATTGAAACAACAAATAATACTGATTTAAAGAAAAAAAACCACAGAAATTTAACCTATCAATTAATTCTAGATAAAAAAAAGAAACTGAAATGGTTAAGAATCATAAGCAGTCAGTAGCTTTAAAAATTTTCACATGTAATAATATGGAATAAGTTTTCATAAACATACAATTTTCGCTTAACTAAAAAAAACATGAATTGAAATACTTACAGCAATGATAACGTTTCCATCACAGGATTCTAAAGCAGCTTCTAACAGATCTAGCTTCTCTTTCTTACTTCGATACAAGTCTAGTGAAACCGCTTCATTTCGTAATAACCTTCGAATTGTATGTTCAGGATCAGCTGCACGATAACGTTCGAGTCTTACTTGCTAAAACTCCAAATTTTAGAGACAATACTAAAGCACATCACCAAATTTAGACATAAAACCTGAGAAAACGTTTGAAACATATTTATAACAAATGAAAGAAAAGGCTGTACAGAATTTCTAAGCAATAAAAACATGAAACCTACAAAAATTACAGAAACAAAACTTCTAGAAAGGCAAGACGATGATGTTAGCCATTAAATCATATAAGTGCATCTATAAATGAACTGGAAAAAATAGGCTCAAAAAAAGATGAAACTATAAAATCAAATTCGAAAAAAGTATGAATAAAACCTCCAAATGTTTCTGTAATTTCCTGTGTTCACTTTTCAATCGAGAATAGTCCAGTTGCGCGGTTGCAGTACTAGAAAAAGATTCAGCACTGCCATCGGAAATAAATGAAGCGGAAGAATTCCAAACTGCAGCAGTAGATTTTGAAGGAAATTTCGATTCATATGACTGATCCTAAAAATAAATAAGCTCTGAATCCGAAAATCCCAACAAAGACGATCAAATTTCGTAAGCTACTCCTACTTTTAATTAATGACCATAAAAATCGTACTTGAAATCTGATATTTGTTAAAGTAAAAACGAATGTTATTACAAATCATATGACTGTTTTAAGCATCAATAAATCGGCAGAAACAAAAAAAAAAAACCCCGAACATAAAGATTTTAAATCACCTGATTGAACTGAATGCTGGAACGGTTCGGAACCGAAGTTTTACAGATCGTTTTCGATCCATCAACAATTCCAATCCTGGAATTCTAAACTCATAATACGCAAATGAATTTCTATATAAGCAATTTTTAATATCAGAATAATCTCATAGCAGTGAATGGAAGAGCTAACAAATATGTGCAAAAAGGTGAAATTATTGATTTTGCGGTTTAATAAAAGCATTTTATAGAATGATGAAATAGTCACTTCAAAATTTCATTGCTAAAAAACGAAATTCTAAACCTTGAATTTTCTTTTGTTTGATTTTCTTCAGTAAATTCACTTCCATTATCTGAACATCCATCATCGCTAGCAGAGCGAAACTTCGACTCGAACAAATCATCCAGAGCTGCTCGAGCTACCGCCTATGAAAATACTGGATTGATAAAAATTTTAATGAAATACATCAGGAAAAAAAATATGGTAGAAAATGAAAAACTTGAATAAAATTAATGAGTAAAAAGTTTGAGATTTTAAATCATGTCAATTTTTTTTTTTAATTTATTCTATTAAAGTTTAATTGTATAATGATTATAAAACATCATATAGAACATGACTATGGTTAATTATTTGATTAATTACCGCATTAGTAATTGATGAGTCATCAAATGGATCATCAACGAAATCATTCAAATTCCAATAGCTATCTTCCGGATTTTCAAACGTGAATTTTCGATGAGCTGCCATAAAATTTTACAGTCGTATTGAATTGTAAATTACATTCATCACTACTCAGACAATATCTAAAATACATTTTCACTCAATTATTTCATATAAAAAAAAGAATTACTTTGGTTAAATATTTAATTTCCCGGCTGGAATTCTATCAGGAAATTTCAATATTTCATTAATTTATTTTCAAATTTCTTTTTTCCAAACGAAAAACTAACAAATAAAACAAGAAAACAAAAAAAAAAAAATGTATTAAATATTCTAACCAATAAAGCCAAAATCCCAAACTATTCCATCACTTATACTCATTTTCCTTTTGATTGTTAAATTTCGGGAAATTTTGCGATGTATCAAATTCACAAATAAATCATGGAACGAGTGATAATGAAACTTGGAGAGACGCCAGACGTCAATGGAAGCTTTGGGAGAATGTCAAGTGAAAGAGTGAGAAAACATCGACTGAGAGTGTGTGATTAGATTAGCAGTTGGGAGAACGTCAAGCGAAAGAGTGAGAAAACATCGACTGAGAGTGTGTGTGATTAGATTAGCAGTTGGGGGAAAAGATTGAAAGTAATTTATTACTCTTTTTATTTGTTTATTCACATAAAAATAAAATTGGATAATATTTGATTTTTCTGTCGCCATAATTCCGGGATAATCTTTGTTCATGCCGGAAAACGGAGAAATGGAGTGGCTTTTATATTAAATAAGAGGATATACAATGCCGTTATGGAATACAACGCAATAAGTAGCCGCGTGATCTCCGACTACCGAAGCGGAAGAAGATGGACTTGACAAATTTTATTGTCAAGTGCAGGAAGAAATCGACAGGACCCCTCGACACGATATACTCATCATAATGGGTGATTACAATGCAAAGGTTGGACAGGAGAAGCATATGAACACAGTTGGAATGTATGGACTTGGTGAT
>JABVXS010001264.1:0-16462 GCA_013365335.1 Madathamugadia hiepei | reverse complement strand
GTGTCACAACTAGCATATGCCTGTAGCAAAGAACTGGTGGAGTCACAAGCCGGAAAAAGTGATTGCAAACGAACACGCAAAATATGGGAGCATTCTGCTAAATTTTTTTCCCAATGATGGGAATGAATGAGAATTTTTTTTCGAATGAGTAAGATGATGCTGTCAGCAACATGTTTCCGACTGATTGATAAATATGCATTCGATGAGATTATGTGAGGAAAAATATTTTTTAAAAACAAACTGAAATCATTTTATGGAACAGAAAGAAATAACGAAATTTATCATGATTGATTAAAATTCTCTGCTAAAATTTTACCATGACGATGAAATAGATTCCATGTCAAAAAAATCCATTTCACGGTGATTACTTTTTTATAGCAGCCAGGCCGAACAATGGCAGGTAATGTTTGACGAATTACTGCAAATGAAGCATACATATCCATCACGTTACGTTTCACACATTGTTTTAAATGCCTTAGTTTAGTTTATGTTTTTTCTCTTTGTAGTAAATAATATCTGAACTGTGAAATTGCTGTTAATGTAAGTAAAGATATCAGTGATAAAACTGTGAAAACAAAATTCGTTTTCCTATTTTCTCTTTCCAAGGTTTCATTCCTTGGTGCTTTACGAATATGCAACCGAATCGTTGAGTTTCTTCGTTGTGGTTCAGGGATGAATATTCTACCTATAGTAGAGTTTTTTCGTCTGCTTCGGTGATCAAGGAAAGATCGTGCGTGCAGAGAGCTATGTGGTACTGTTTTACTTGAGTGAACGTGAACCTCAAACATGAGTAATTAAACCTTTTATTGACGTAATTATTACATATTGTAACAGAAATGACAATGTGAAACGCGTTACGATCGCGTACAATAAAACACGATTTAAAAGGAGAAACAATCCTAACAAAACCAAACGTTAACTAACTGATGTGGATGAAATGAGGATATCTGTAGCCAGAAAGCTTATTCAAAAGAGTGATGAGGTGGGAGGTCCGAAGGTTAGATTGTCTCTTGGTATGGTGAGATAAGATGTAAAATGCAGTTTTACCAGCTACCGAATAGCTTCACATGTGATGAAATAATGTGGTTAATCGGTTCCTTAATTTTTTTGTGAATGGTTCGTAAAAAGAAAATTTACACCGAAAAAATTGAAGTTTTTTTTTTTGTTTATTCTCTGAGACAGGAAAGCAGATGTTACATTGCTAGCATCGGCATTTTAGCGAAAAAAGTATTTAAACAGAAAAAACAAAAATTTCCAGCATGTTTTTTTGAAACTGATAATGCCAGCAAAATATATTTTCGAATAAGTATACAATTTGACAAATCAGATACGATAAAATACTTTTTATTTTTAAAACAGCAAAAATTTCAAAAAATTTTTTTAGGAAAATTGATAAATTTTATAAGGAACTTTGTCCAAAATAATTTTTACAATCTTTAGATATTTCTCAAAACACATTCTTGCATTATTTGATTGAACTAAATTAAAATGTGAATGGTTCGTGGAAAAAAATTTACACCAAAAAAATTGAAGTTTTTTCTTTGTTTATTTTGGGACATCGATTCGGAAATTAAGTAACAGTAACGTTTTTTTCAGATTATCACAACAAATTAAATTCATTTTTCTTCAAGAAGAATGAAGTGTTCTAAAAATTAACGTGATTTCTTGTAATCGTATATAATTGATGTTATTTATCAGAATGTATCGGAGATATCAAATGCATTAGACTGCTGTTTGATTTCGTCATTTTTGGAAATTCGCTAATATTATTTATATTTAATTTGAATTCATTTAAAAATTTCAAAAATCAAGTTTCAAATTTGTAAGTTTTGTAATTTTTTCTTTCTAATAAAAATGTTTGCAAAGCTTTTCGATCATTGGACGAAAAATTCGAATGAAATGTAATGATAATTTTGTTGAAAGAATTCAAGTTTTCGGATATGATCTATAAAAATTTTATAAACAATTATAATCCGCGATGAAAAAAAAGGAAATAAAGATCGGAGAAAAACTTGCACATATTCAACGACACATTCAACAACACACACACACACACACACACACACACAAACACATACAAACACATAAACTTATTCACAACGTATTCCATCATACGTGCGTATTCAATGAAATGCGATTAAATATGTTTTGTTTAAAAAATTTTCCATTTTTTTTTTTTTTTGAAAAAATTGATATTAAAATGTATAATATTTGAAGATATCATCAATCTGCTACAATGACATACTTTTTGTAAATGCAATAAGGCCAATGAACCTATCTGATAGCGATGAAATGTTTTGATACAATAGCGCTGGACAGATGGAAACTGCTCTCATACAAAATATTATTCTCCTTTTTCCATGAATACTTTACTACTTCATTTCTCAAAAATGTCAAAAAATTTTTCAATTTTTAATAACTGATCCAGTTGGAAGTTTCACATGAAATAAATATCTGAAAAAATTTCGTAAATCTTAAAGTGCTATTTAAAACAAAAAAATTCCGTTGAAAATTCAAGCGATAAAAGTCTTAACAATAATTCTTATTTGTATTTTAAGGTTATCAAATGATTGTTTTAATGTAATGAAGAAATGTTTCATTTTTTTGTATTTTTCACTAAAATTTTGCTATATTTAACAGTAAGCTTTTTATCTTTTTTTTTTTTAATTTATTATTCATCAAACTACTCATTCATAATTTATGGTTATTGCTCATAAAATTTTTTTTGAGTGATGTTGATAAATTGATAATAATAGAAGAAGTTTAATCTATTAGAATGATTTAAAATTATGGAGTGAGCTAAAAAAAATTGAGAACTTTTTGTAGACAAATTTGAATGCGAAAATTAAAATTTTCATTGCTTACCAATTACACCTTTAATTTATTATTCATCAAACTACTCATTCATAATTTATGGTTATTGCTCATTTTCCAATGCATTCTATTGCACCATTGAACTTCGAAATCAATTTTTGAAACAAATTTTCACAATTAAACTTGCGCCACCGAAAGGCATAAGAGCTTCATTTAAATTCGTTGTTCAGTTATTTGTTTGTTAATTTTCTCTCTAGCAGTATTAATGATGCTTGAGTGATGATGGTAAGAAATGTTATCTATTTCAGGAACAATTATGGATGATTGGAATTTGTTAACTGAGGTTTGTATAATTTACCTTTTTATCGAGTCTATTTATGATATATTTAAACGAAGTATTTGAAGTTTTTTTTTTCCAATATTTCAAATTAAGCTATAGTTCTATATACTTTTTGTTTCTACTTTCTATAATGTTAATAGTAAGTTTTTGTAGAATTGTGAAATATTCAGAAAAATATACTTCTTGCACTGAAATTGGAATCTAATAATACAAACATGAGAAACTAAACCAGTGTGTTGCAGTGATGAAGCAGCGGTCATTGTGTAAAGTGTTGCTAAAGATTTTAAAGAGCATATTTCGATTAAGGGTCTCGAATTTACCAAATGATTATATAGTTTTAAGCTATAACTCATGAATAGATCTAGCTTATTTCTCAATACATATTTTATTAATGAATAGTATCAGTTTCAGTCACGAATAGTACTGAAACTCAGGGATAGTTTATGCTCATTTACTAATAATATAAACATGAGAAACTAAACCAGTTGTGCTTTTGTGATTTCCTTTTCAAAATTTGTTTCATCTAAATTAGACTCTTTTCAGAAAATTTGATTCATTTTTCACTTTTTCAGGTAAACGTTATAGCAAAGTTGCCTGAACAATTTAACGAATGGTTGGAGTCAAAAAAATGGACAGAAAGACGTGATGCTTTGCAGGCATTAGTGAATGAAATGTCTAAAACTCCGCGGCTTGATCCAAAAGTTGATTACTTCAACATAACACAAAGTTTACGAAATGTAAATTTTCATGTTTATTTTTTTGTTATTATGTCATTAAAGGAAGAATTACTTTCCGTGCATTTATGAAAACGAAATTTTCAAATTCATGTCAGTTTTAAGTGAAACTACAGCTTTATTATCAGGTTCTTGCAAAAGATGCAAATATTAATGTGTGTGCTCTTGCGGCAAAATGCATCACAGGTCTTGCGAATGGTCTTCGAACAAAGTTTGCCCAGTTTGCTATATTGGTATAAACTCATTTATTAATTAACTTTTTCGTATTTTCCAAGAGATTCTGGGACACGCATTTTTTTCAACTAACTGCAGTTTTTCGATGAATTTAATCCGGATTTTAGTAATTAAATTGAGCCTACTTAGTATATTCAAGTAGAAATGATTTGATACGTTATCTATTGAATAATGGAAAATAATATTAATTTGAAATGCACAGTGTTAGTGTTACAGCATGATTATAGAGTTGGCATCCTACAGCAAGCCAATTCTTGATCTTTTCAGTACATTCCAGTCATTTTCGAACGTTTCAAGGAAAAGAAGCCAACACTGCGTGATCCTTTAATTGAATGTATTGATGCAATAGCAGTCACAGTGAGTTCAGGCGTTTGAATCACAATTTGAATAGCATTTTTCAGTGTTTTGCTGTGCATTCTATAACTTTTGTGACTTAGGTGAATTTGGATACGTTGGTGGATGAACTCTGTGGTTGTTTCAACAAGCAAAATCCTCATATAAAGTTACAAGCGTGCAATTTTATTTATCGAGTAATGAAAAATCATAGCCAAACATCGGCACCGAAAAAAACCATCAAAGTTATAGCTCCGATTTTAGTTAAGGTGAAATTTTTGCCAATTAAAATTTTACAAACAGTATACGGGCATTGAAAAAGCTGCTTCAGAACGGACCCGAATGAATTTTTAGTTTACGACAGATCCGGATGCAGAAGTACGCGAAGCAGCTTGCATTGGTCTTGGTTCTATCATGCGTTTGACAGGTGATAAAGTGATGAATACATTTTTGGGCAATCTACAAGAAGATAAAGTCAAAATGAAAAAGGTTTGATGTTTTCTGGATTGATGCGCCATAACAAACTGATAACACACTTCAGTGTAAGTATCCTTTTAGTATCGGAATGTTATTGAGCTTTTTTGTCGTAAAAACTTCCAAGTTCATTTGTGTATTGGTCCTTCGTTGTTTGAGGTTATTAGAGCATTCTCAGTCGTTAATTTAATTCTTAGTTATTGTATGCATCATTAGTAATGAAGAGTAATTAGAATGCAGTAGATTTATTTCTGGCAAGCTCAGAAGATTAGTTCTTAATGATGCAAGCGTAGTGCAGTGCAATTTGTGGATTTGTGACTTAAAAACTGATTTTCTTTTTGCTGCAAAACCTTTATCTTTGCATTTGTTGCTCAATTTCGTTTAATATACAACATTTTTAGATCTTATTTCCAGTTTTGTAGAAACAAACCTCTCTTTTTTCTGTGGAATTTTCTTCCATCTTTTTTTTACTTTTGTGTGAAATTTGTTGAACGAAGAAGAGGTGTGGCAAGAGAAGGCTAGCTGTAGTGATACAGCTGCTCATGTCTTTCATTTAATTATATCCGTTTTAAGATATGTGATGGTAGAGATCAAGCTACCACTGAATATAATGAGGAAGCAATGAAGAAAAGAGAATCGGCAGTATGTGGAAGCGTTACAGTTCCTAGTGCAGATGCTACTGCTGTTGATTCTGTGGCTTCAGGTACTAAATGTTGCTCTTTAAAAAAATTACCTTGTTCCAATACGTATCCGTATATCTTCTTTTTCGTTATTTATTAGCCACCGAATCAGCTGCGCAGGAAATTGATCCTTGGGATATGCTGAGTCCTGTGGATGTACTTGCAAAGTTGCCAGAAAATTTCATAGAAAGTGTTGACTCCAAAAAATGGGTGGATCGGAGAGATACTTTGCAATCGTTATTTGCTCTTTGTACTGAGAATCCGAAACTTTGTCCGAAAGCAAATTATGGGGAATATGTAGCTCTACTTAAGAAGGTAATTCAATTTCTGTAAATTTTTTTTCCTTAAAGAATTTGTTTTTTGATATTGCAATTATTTTTCCGAAAACAAGTATCCTGAATTCAGTGAAGTTATAATTTCATGTATTACTGCAGTACTGCGTCTTTTGAATAAGTCGCTGTAAGGGCTTGTGTTTTGCTGAATAATGCTGTACAAGGCTGTATTTAAATATTGAAAACATTGTTCACTTAAGATTTTGGAAAAGGATGCTAATATCAATGTATGTGCACTAGCAGTGCGATGTTTGACGGCATTTGCAACAGGTTTACGTAAAAAATTTGCACAGTATGCTACCATGGTTACCTCTACAATATTCGAGAAATTTAAAGAAAAGAAGCCGGTTTTGAGAGATCCACTCATAGACTGCATTGATGCTGTTGCTGCTTCGGTAAGTTTGACCTCATAGTTCGGAGAGCATTTGGCAGTTTTCATTTTTCTATGATACAAGTCGAAATTCTACGTTGTTTCTCCATTTAGACTACTCTGGAAGCGATAGCTGAGGATATCCAAGCAGCTCTAGATAAACAAAATCCGCACATAAAAATTCAAACTAATCTTTTTTTGTATCGAGTGTTCAAAAGGCATAATCCGCAAACCGTTCCTAAAAAAATTTTGAAATCACTGTCTCCAATAATCGTGAAGCTGACTAGTGATTCGGATCCTGAAGTACGTGATGCTTCCTATGCTGCATTGGGTGCTGTTATGAAAGCTGTTGGTGAAAAGTCTTGTATAGTTTTGCTTTCCGATATTGCGGAAGATAAGGTGAAAATGGCAAAAGTACGTCATCAGTTTTCAATTTTTTTAGTCTACGAGGTTAATAATCTGCTTTATTTCCTACATTTTTTGATAAAAGTTGGATATTTATGAAATGGATGTGTTTGAATTAATAATTCAGTTTCACTTTGCTACACGCATGCCGAAATGAAATTAGACATATTCCACTAACACTAAACTTAATCACTGTGAATCTTCCGTAATCGCTTATTTAGTGTTTAGTAGTGTCTCTTCTTTTTGCAAAAAATATGTAGATAAAACTTAGCTTGTCCTGATGTCATAATACTTAGAAAACGAAACGAAGTTATAACAATCTAAAAAAGGTCACACCAAGTATTTCATTATTAGCATCATTTAATGAACAGGTGATTTACAGATCAGAGATTTCTGTGACAAGGCTATTCAAGAAGCTGGTACAGATGTTGTTTCTATTATGGTTCAAAGTATGCACAAAAGCAATGTTAGTTTCTCATTCGAATGGGTTATCAGATTAGTTGTTATGAGAACAAACAATAAATCGAAATTTAATATGATAACTACTCAATCGAGGTGCGATCAACCACATATAACGGACCATTTATTTCTGAATTGGCTCATTATTTCAGCCGTTTAAACACTTGCCTTCATGTTTTGAATATGTTACGAAACGCTGATTGTTAGTGAGTGAATCAATTTGTAGTGGCTTGGGATGCTAGCAAAATTCTAAAATTATTCTGCTATTTGCTTTCCTATGAATTGCGAATGCTTAAAGAAAAATACCTTCTTTTGTGTAGTGTTTTTGTTGTGCTTCGAAAGTGCTTTCGCTTTTTGATGTTGTGGTAATTATTGTGTTGTATGTTTCTTTTATTTTATTTTATGGTGTATGCAATTTAGCTTGAAAATGGAGCAGTTATTGCAAACGGTAATTCGAATTCTGCTTCAGTAAGTTGCTTTTTTCCGCATTTCCACTTTACTTTAAATTGAAAAAAATTCTCTCATTTTATTCTGCGCTCTGCATTGGTATTTCTGTAAAACAGTTTTACGATGTTTCGGCTAGCATTTCATTGCATGATACTACTGTATCTGAAATACATGAGGAATTATTGAAGTACGTATTAAATATTCGGTTGCAGATATTTTAGTCTTTTGGTTTTTGTAATTAGCTGATGATAGCTATTATCCTTCATCTATTACGAAACATATAATTCCTATAGAAGTTCAGCGTTGTATTTTTGCATGGTTATTTTTTCGTGACCGTAGTACCGTAAATTCATTTTACCTTTAATTCTCGTGTGATTTTGGAGTAGTTTTTTTTCTAAATGAATTAGCCGCATTAGGATTTTTTCATCTTTTCACTGCGCTGATTTTAATTTTGTTGTTAAGGTAGTATATAAAAAATTATTAAAAAGAATAATTCGCGTTATAAAAATCAATTTACTCATTCTCAGCCTCTGAAACCGCCAGCACCGGGCGTGGGAAATTCACACATTGGTGGTAAATTACGTTCAAAGGAAGTCGAAACGGATGATGCTGACGAGAATTCAAAGACATTTCAGAAAGAACTTGATACTGCAAAGGTTTGTTTCAACTGAAAATTTTTTAGACATTTTATATGGGCTTCGCTTCATTGTCATAACGATAAAACTCAGATGCTGAGTACTTAATATGCAAATAGTTCTGTAGGAACTTGAAGAAACAATGAAGCCGAAGGACGAATTTCTGGTGATTAACAAAGAAAAAGCAGCCAGGTTAAAAGATGAACGGAATCTTCGGGTATGTTTTTTTTTCCTTCTGAAATTGTCCACTTTTTTTGAACTGCTAGTACACGGTAACTTATGAAAAGTTATTTAAGAGTTAAAAGTCTTATTCAATTGATTTAAGGTTCTCAAGTGGAACTTTGATCAACCTGAAAATGAACACGTGGAACAGTTAAAAACGTTATTAGGTAATGTTACCCAGGCATCCTTGTTAACACTTTTGTTTAACAAGGATTTTAAACAACAACTTAAGGGAGTCGACATTTTACAATCGGTAGGTTATTAAATAACTATTGGCGTTGTTACATTTTTCATGTTAGATGTGGGCCTAATAAAATTAACGAAAATTTGTGAAAATGATTGGAAATATGTATCACAGGAATGCTGAAATGTGGGAATTTTTAAATTTAGTGATTTTTTTTCTTTCAGTGACTCATGTAAATTATAACTCAAGGTGAATTTTCGTTTTTTTTCAGCTAGTGACGGACAGTCCAGATTCCTTAATAGCGAATAGTGACTTACTGCTGAAGTGGATTTCACTACGGTTTTTGGAAACCAATCCAACAGTTCTACTGAAGGTCCTTGATTTAACCCAGGCAATATTCAACCTTCTGTTG
Organism: Madathamugadia hiepei; assembly: GCA_013365335.1. Taxonomy (NCBI): domain Eukaryota; kingdom Metazoa; phylum Nematoda; class Chromadorea; order Rhabditida; family Onchocercidae; genus Madathamugadia; species Madathamugadia hiepei. The sequence goes on along the minus strand of JABVXS010001264.1, from coordinate 7,387 downwards.
CAACATAACGAGCCTTTCTCGGATCAGGAGATGCACTCTTTCGTTCCATATTTGCTTTTAAAGGTCAATAATATTGTAAATTTCATGATTTTTCTGTATAAAATTGTAGCCTTAGATGATTCAATTTTGGTTTATTGTTTTCAGTTTACACAGCTAATCATTAATGCCATAAAATTGAAATTCAGTGGCTCAATATTTTTCACCAGTTTTCGTTAAGGACGAAATTGAATTGACAATGGGATTTAATTTGTAAATTAACTGTTTCAAGTTACTGTGATATTTTTCGAATTATACAAATGGTACCTCAGACTACCTTTCATAGGTACATAAATTTGTAGTTAGGTGAAGCAAAAGATTCGGTCCGTACACCAGTTCGAACTATAATCCAACTAATCACCGAACTGGTCAGTCCTCCAAAGATATTCCCACTTATAATTGAGGGCCTGAAGACGAAGAATTCAAGGCAACGAACAGAATCTCTTCAAGTTTTGGAACAGTTACTTGATACGACGGGCATGGCCGCCACCACAACACCTGCTGTAAGTACTTCAATTTTTGTTTGCTAATTTTTTCACTGATCGTTTTCATTTTTTTTTTTTTCTTCGAATTTCGGTGCTCTGTACTTTTGTGATCGGGCACGAATGCATGCCATTATTTGTTCACAAAATGTTGCAGCAGTCACTGAAACAAATCGCAGCATGTATTGATGATCGTGATAATAATGTACGTAACGCAGCAATTAATGCTATCGTAGCAGCTTGGAAAGAAGAAGGCGATCGAGTTTTTCAACTTATCGGAAAAATAAATGACAAAAGTAAAGCGATGTTAGATGAACGGATAAAGCGAAGTGGTGTAATCTCAAAGGCGCGAGGTAAAGTCTCTTCTTCATGAATTAGTCTAATGATATCGAAATTTTTCTAACCACACAGAACATGTATCACATGTATATCCATTTAGTTGGTCTTTGAAGATGAAAATTCAGCAAAGTATAATGAGATTAAATACCTAGTCATAACTTGAGATGTAGAAGTGACGAAGGGAAAGTATTTTTTGTATAAATGATAGCGGGAAAAATATTTACGAATTAAACATTTTTCCAGGTGGCCCAGAACGAGGTGGTCCATTTCCCAAACGTGTTCCAAATATATCTGTGGGCGTTAAAGGTATTTTTTTTGCATTGTTTTATTTCATACCGCTTCACTGTTATTTTAAAGATAAGAAGTTAAAAATTCAGCTATCATTGTTCTTAGGCAGAGGACTGCGAAGTGGTCGATCGTCAAATAGGATGGGTCGAAACGCGCATAGCAGTAGCGTTTCTCGTGATTCCAGTCCAGTTGACCAAAAAGAAAACGATCGTACATTTACAATGCAGGTATAAAACTTATGCTTATTGCAGGTCAAAATAGATATTTAATGCAATATACGTACTGTACATTTCTCAAATTCAATCATTTATTATGAAAAGTCCTCTTGTTCATAAAACTCATATTTAAAATTTATAGAAAGGCGATGCCGAAGATCACATTGATGATAATGGTACTACTCGTAAACGTTTTGCTTTAAATTTAGATGTAAGTCATGCAGTGATATTGCAATATATATAGGTTAAAATAGTTAAACTCATAAAGAATTTTCAGTGTAATATGATTGATTTCTTATATTTGATGTTTTACCTTTTATTTTTAAAAATTTTTGAACATTAAAAGGTTCAGATGATATCTTAATCTCGCTAATGCATTTAATGAAGAATTCATTTGTCAATGTATTTAGCTTAATTCTGCCTTCGCACAACCTGAATAAATGAGTTTTGTTAGATTCTTCAAGTACATTGGGACTAATTTATTTTTGTTCCTATTCGAACATCCAAATTTACAGCTTCTGAAACTGGACAGTAACGATGGAGCCATGGAATATCCTGAAGTTGATACTGATGCACTGGAAATGTTAGAACCGATTGAACCAGCTGTTCGTAAGCGGAAACATCAACCGCAATATTCAGCCCGAGCGGAATCTGTCAGTTCATTGGCGTCTCTGGAATCAGCAGCGGGTGATGTGGATAAGGTTTCTCTTGATTATTTTTCAGAGAATGTTTGAAATTTTTTTTAGAAGCTGTCCAAAGTTTTTTTTAAAGGTTGTTCATGGTGTGGCTTCGGTGTCACAAGCGACTGCAACCGCAGCTATTAGTCAGCTACAGTTTTTATTCGGTGACCCAAGTAATTTTCGCTATGTTGCCGATCGAACTGATGCTGTTGTACAGTCTATTGTTACGCAGTCGTCGATCATACGTAGCCGTCATCTTGATGATGTTAGCTCCTTAAACGAGCTAAACGAACTTGTCCGAACAATATGTCATTTCTTAAGTTCGGTATGTTTATCCAAAGATCATCGACACTTACACTTTCTCATCAGAAGATTATGCTTGGATCCTGTATAAACTGATTGATTGAAATAATTTTTGCTCCGGAAAAAAACTTTATTGTTTCAGCTTATCAAAGAACCAGCAACATGCTCACGAATTTCCTCTGAAGCTTTGAAAATGCTTATACAAGAATTTCTCTATCTTTTAAAAGATGAACGCATGGAACAACTGAAAGATATTCAGTCCGTAAGGACTCTTCATATTTATCATTTTTGATTTCCTTGTTATATGCGTGAAATTTTGAGTCTTTACCACGATTACGGTTTGTTCTTTTCCAGATATTTCGATCACTTAACTACTTATCGATTCGGATATGTGATAATGCCGATCCAACTGCTTGTTTCCTTGCTCTTTGTTCTATGCTGACATCGGCTTTGTACGATCCACGGAATAAAACTGTGGAACTCATAAATAAGGTATCAGTTTCGATCCGTATTCTCTAATGCCATGCAATTTCATTTTCTTTTTTTGAATCTTTTTAATTGCTGTTTGTTTGTTTTAATGCGGTATTTTTTGAAACTGTTGAAATTCACCGTCAAATTTAATATATAACTTCTTCAAGTCAATCATTGTAACCTTACAGTGTATTTACAAACAATCCGAGCTATTTTTGCGTGATGTACCAATGAATTTGTCGGAAATCGCGAAGGCGATCCATGATTTCATGCAGGAATTCCGTCCTCGAGCGGATGAAAATAAAGGTATTAAAAATTCCCTACATTCAATGGAACTGTGCATACAACGTTTGGTAGCTGGAACGAAGTGTTCGGTTAGTTTGTTTTTTTTTTTCAATATATTGTTAATAAAGAGGAAATGTGTCCAATCGGTCGAATGTTTAGAAAGTTTGGAATTAGTTTCATTTTAGGTAATGCAACATATTGGGGAAATATCGAATCCTGATTCAAGTGAGGCTGTAATATATATGAAGAAGTGTGTTCGTAGCTTGCAGAACAAAAGTAATCAGAATAGCTTGGCATCATCGGCGTATGGCGAACTCCCGGGACAGGCAAGTTTAATAATTTTTATCGATTAATTTTTTTTGCGATTATTGAATTGCAAAATTTATTACTCTGAAATTAGTTGCGGGAAAGTGGAGCTTTTGAGGATTTTTGGAATTCCAGGTGCTTTCATCTAATCATGAATCGGTACGAAATCTGATTTCGAAAATTGTTGAAAATCCATTTGGAAAGGTCGGTAAGGTTCATCATTTGTTCTTTTTTTTCCTCTTTCTTTTCTTCTTCCATTTTTCTTCTTGTTTCAAGTTTAATGGAGTTTTGAAATTATTATTTTATTAATTTAGTGTAATTTTTCTTCACAAAATGATCATGAAAAATTTTTAGAGCATGCGGCTTTTGCATACATTTCTGAAGACAAATCCGGACACCCAAAAGGTCCTAGACGAAGAACTTAAAAAGCATTTGCAAATACGGGTTGGTTTGCAGTGAGGTGCTGCCATACTTTTAAATAATTAAACTGACTCAAGTCCTTTGTTAATTCTAGTGTTGATAAGTTAAGAATGTACGTTTTGTATCATCAGGAAAATTCAAGTGTGTTTCCGTAGTTATCCACCAACGATAACATTATCGAAAATTTACGGCTCATTTTTGTCTGATATTCTCGTCGTTGTCAAGTAATTTTGATGGAGTTGGTTATCTTCACTGTTAGTAAGCATTTCTTAACTCCGTTTGAAGAATTAGCTACTTACAAGTTATGAGATTTGTACTTTTTTTTAGAAGGGTCATAAAATAAAACGTCTTGCATATAAGGTGAGTGTTAACAGCTGCTGTTTTTATCGCTTTCTCCAAGTGAACAAATACAAACTTCTAACTCATTTGTTTATTTTTAATTTCTCAAGCATGGCTTTTGTATCGAGTTGTCTTAATTCCTTTTGTAAATGAATATTTCGAATTGCATATGTTATATCATGTGCTTTTTATATAATTTTTTGTGCTTAGTGTAATTTTTTCATTTGGAATTTTTTTCTCTTTATTTGCAGGATTTCATCATTCTTCACTTGAAGAAAATGGATTTAAAAGATCGCGAAATACCGGAAGTTACTGACGAATTGTACAACGTGAGTTTTTTATCTGTGAACGCAGGTAATGAGCGAGTTTATTTTCAAATTTTATTGCTCTGCAGTAATCTGAACGCCAGTTTTTGAGTTACTAGAACAAATAACGGGCGCAAAATAACGGCAAAAAAAGGAGGTTAGATTTTTAGTGGGATCTTTTAAAAATTCCAGGTTTTTAAAATGCAGCAAATTATGGAATTGATCATTACTTCTGAATTTGTTCCTCTATGTATTTCCATAAACTTTCAAGGCAATGGAATCAATTCGCGCATATCGTGAAGCGTTGCGTAGTTATCGACAAACAGGCTGGTGGACTGGTAATGCTGCGAACTCTCTTGTTGCATCATCTGATGAAAATACAAAGCCAATGACTTTACGTCGTTCATTCCAGAGGCAAGTTTACTGCTAATTTCATTTCATATATAAGATACTGAGAATCTTTTCCCTTGTTTTAGTTAAAATAATAGTTGGTCGTATAAGTTCCATTTATCGTTTCTGTTACACAATTAAAAAATTTTCGTGGCGTCTTGTTGTCATTTTTTTCATTGTAATTTTAGATCACCATTGGAAGGAGCACCAGAAAATGAATCACTTACACCGGTACATGCAAAACCAAAACTTACAGCCAGTGATGTGGAACCGCTGAAGCAATTGCTGAATATGCGACGACAGCAGCAGTAATAGAGTTGTTCAGGATATTATTGTATTTTTTTCAGTAAAAAAAAAAAACGCAAATGTGTGAAAAGAATACTGAAATGAGTTGGAAAAAGAAAGTTATAATTATAAAACGTAAGTGAAGGGCTGGAACAATTAGCAAAGCAAAAATATTTACATGGAGTCTTACGTGCTTAAGCTATGATAATTTATTTCATGTAGTTTCAAGTTTTGTCAATTTAGTTTTATGATTGCAGTTTTTCACTTCACTCGTACTTCATTTATTTTTATTTAGATTTCATTATTTGCATTTCTCCTTTTTTATTTTTTTTGTCATTTTTTGAAAAATAATATATTATTTGCCAATTTTATAATATGTTGAAATACAAGTTATTATTTAGTTTTATTCGTATCCAACAATTTGCGTAATTAGATCATTGCTGAAGTCAGGTGTTGGGGAAAAATCCGAAATAATTTATAAAGCAAATTCACATCATAATATTCCATCGAAAAAACAAGGTCAACATTCAAGTTCATAAGGGTCATAGGAGCTGTAAATGACCAAAACCTTTCGGTGACTACAGAGTCACCTCCTTTATATATTATACTTGCCGACGCCTATTAATGGTCTATTACAATCTACTAAGTAAAGACCAAACTAAATAGAAGTTGTGTGAAACGGAAGAAATCATTTTTGAACTTGTCGACAAGGGGAGTTATGACATTTGGTAATCGACTAGCCTTTTTGGCATATATGTTTTCATTCATTATTTCCTTTATTGCATTTTTCGCCTTTCGTGAAATAAACTTGTGGTTCTCCATTATTTCGTTTACGCTACATAGAACGCTTTGTAAAAGATTCTTATACAATTTATCCACTATACAGTTGCTTCTTGACTTTAAATAGAAGGACTTAATAGTATTGGAAATGAAAAGTACCTTTCTTCACAGCAACATATCAGATATATTGATATATTCTCTGCGCAATGATTGCCGTCATCAGTAAACCTTAAGTAAACATCTTCCATCGGTATTAAGCAGTATTTTAAGAAATTTTATCGTTAATTTCGTCATATATGAGGTAATAATAGTCTTGATAATACCAACTTTAATTAATTTCGACCTGAAGTGTTTGAAGTATTTCTGATATAAAATTTTGAATAAGATATTTAGGGTTATTCAGATCAGGGCTGAGTGGTCTAGTGGTATGATTCTCGCTTCGGGTGCGAGAGGTCCCGGTTTCGATCACCGGCTCAGCCCCCCATACAGTTTGGTGACTTTTCAATTGTGTAGCTTTATGAAATATATGCGTGAACGTTGTTTGTTTGAGGTCATGGCAACAAAATGTTGTCATCACCCGTGCTTTTGCTTGTTTTACTGATGAAATAAAATGCTACTGATCTGCTGCAATAACATTTTGCTCCACTTGTCGTATTTTAATCGATGTTACACATGAAAAAATACGCCGGCAATACTGATCCATCCTTGTCGTCATCTTAATTCTTATGACATTTCCAGTTTCCTTTTTTTCCATTTATGATTTCACGTTTTTATTTGCAACGAGAAAATGTGGGCGATAGAGAGCTGCAATTGTTGTGTCTCAGTGCTGTTGCTCTTTTATTGATTATTTTTCATTTAGTCATTAGCTCAAGATTCTCCTTCATTTTTCATACTTCATCAAATGAAAATATCATTCAATTAATAAATTTTTGAGGTTTTAGATGCTCATTAAGTCTGTTTAATGAATTAGAAAATTAATTAAACAATCCCTTTATTTTCATCTTTATTGACGGTTAAGATATAGCTTAAGATAAAGTGTAGAAATCTTTTATTCATTCTCTCATTTGTTTTGACTAAATACATGCGAATTTTGTTCATTATTAACACCACCCTTATTAATGTTTTGACTACTAGCATGTGTGTTACTAATAACAAATAATAATAATAATAATAAACAGTGAACTGTAACAAATGATAAATAGCAGTAAAAATTGATGATAATGGCTTGAGTAATTTTTTTTTTCTTAGCGTTTGTTCTGCTTGATTGCAGGATCGGCTTTTATGGAGCATTGTCTCCATACATCTGGCTTCATAGATGCAAGTTGCCATGTTCCATTTCCCTTGTTGAGCCAAGGTATTTGAAACTGTTGCATCGCATTCTTCATGCAACTATCGTTGCATGACCGACCCGTCACGAAGGTCTGTCGTGTGTGTGTGTGTGTGTGGGTGTGTGTGTGGGTGTG
>JABVXS010001263.1:0-16466 GCA_013365335.1 Madathamugadia hiepei | reverse complement strand
TTCTGAAACCGGCTTGTTCTTCAGGCAACTCTCTTTCGACACACGATATTAATTAATCTCATACCACAATGATTAATCAGGTGAGCAGTAAAGAAGAAAATTCCTAGCCACATTACAAGTTGCTAAAAAGCAGAAGCATCTGGTGATATATGTAATTTTAACAAATGTGCTAACTAAATTACTAATCGGTAGATTTTTAAACGAGTTTTTTCGTGCCGACCGCGCAACTCTTGAACAGTTCCCTCGGAAAGAATGTTTTTAACCATTGTCTTAAGTCACTCTCTGATTGAGCCAACCGTGACTCGCCTCGTCTCTGCTTTCACCTTATCCAAGGAATACCCCGAAGAGACTTTTGTAAGTATTGGTTCTGATGCGACATCCTCAACCTGAGATGGGCAACACCGTTTAGTCACACTTACTTAAACCTCCCCGTCACTATAAGGCTCTCACACCATAGAAACCACTGGTGACGTTGGCAGGAATCGTACCTGCAAACATCTGGTTATAAACCAGATGTCTTCGCATTTGGCTACAGGATCACCTTAGCAAATGTCCTTGGTCATTGGTCGGTCGATATCTCAACAAGTTTCTTCGTGTCAACTTAACAAATGTAGTACAAAAAATTTAGAAGATATTCGAAGGGCTACCACCTTTATTTATACTGATAACATTCACTGTATATCCCGATTAAAAAACTAGATAGGTAAATGTGTTAAAGAAAAGAAATGGCATAACGTCGTAGCCAAATCATTCAAACACTGGAAAATGGTAACGGCTCATTTTCATGGTTTACTGATCCAAAGATACCATTTCGTCTTTTGTCTTGATTTTTCATTTTACGACGGATATATTTCTCCAACTTCTTTCCACTTTTCAATTCTTCATACTTTTTCCGCCATATAAGTTCGCGGATATGCGCTTCAATTATCAATACTGTTATTTAAATGCACCATTTTTCACAAAGTTAATTTAAAGGAATGGCACGGAAAAATATCTACAGCAAATGAAATATTTGAACTGGCTAATTTCAAACTTTAAATTTCGAAAAAACCTTGCTATTTTGGTCGAAAGATACCATACACGAACCTATTATAGAAATCAGAAACAAAACCTCTTGTCTTGAAGCTTGGCGGTAAGCCTTGAAGCATGCGTTCATTATTTTCATGACGTAATTCTCGTATTACTTCTTTACGGCGATTAACATCTGCTTGTGTTCTGCAATGAAATAAGGAAAAAATTAAAGAAAAAAGTAAAAAAGCACAAAAAAATGTCTTTCCTGCAATTAAAAATCTGAGAAACTTTTAATAAGAAATAGGCATCAACAATAAAAATGAATAAATAAACAAATCCGCACATTATGCTCTGACATTTGATTTTCAACGATAGTGATGTTAAACACAAAAAGAAACTGATTCAAAATAAAGAAAAATCAAGCAAAATAAAAGGAAACAATTTGGAGACACGAACTGTAAATATCGATCATGATTATCGACAACAATAATGATCGCAATGGTAGCTTGAACTGAATTTTAAATAAACCTCCGGTGATTTCTGTTAAATGATAGAGTTGAGAGCAACAATTGATTTTTCTCATCAAAGCAGCAAAACAATTCACTATGATCATCAAAATTTATGAAATAAAGTTGTTAAAAAATTACTTTTCGTGATTCTTCATTTTTCTGAGTGCTTCTTTCAATTTGTTTCTGTTAACAGCCCCATCTTCAGGTGCGTTTTTCAGTTCCTTCATTAATATCTAGAAAAACTTACAAATTTAAAAACAAATGTAAAGGCATCTTAACCTAAAATAAATCTGTAAGGAAAATCCACAAACTCTACCCAACATTTCATTTTTTAGAAAAATAATTTCATCATTTGAAAACAATGCAGAAGTCATCAGCTACCAAAACAGATAAAACAGAAATGAAAACACGGTATGAGAGGTACCTTTTTCTCTTGCCGACGAATTTCATCTAAAAAACTATAATTATTGTGATAAATGTAATCATTGAACTCGCCACATCTGCTTTCAAATCGAGGATCACAGCTACAACATAGATTACAAATCAAAAATAACTTTTCTGTTGAATCACAATATCTCTTTCTTTTGTACGCTCTATTTTTCCACAAAAATATTATATCCATTAAAACAGCAGGAGATGAATTCGTGTCACATAGTAGTGAAACTCACATTTGTTAGGGAGATTATTAATTACTAGAAAATTGCAAAATAAGCACAAATTATTTGAAAACAAATAGCAAAATAAACATTAAAAACTCTTCTGAAAAAAGAAATATTTTATTTTCAATATTTATGCTACAACATAATCCCTCAAAATCTAAAAATTCAAGGCAGAGAAATACAGAACAGGAATGTCTGAAAAATAAAAATAAAGAAAAATTTGAGGCAAGTAAGTAGCAAATATCACTTACATGGTTTGTTCCAATTTTTCATTCTCAAATACGTTCCGGAATTTGGATACTGGTTTTTTTGAGGAGACTTCACGTGGTCTCTTCGGATTTTCACGCTGCAAATCAACAAACTCTATTATTTCAGCGGTACAAAAATAAAATAAACAGAAAAACATCGCCCGGAAAATAGAATTATAGCAGGTTATGACTTTCCAGGAAAGTAGCTAAGTTTTTCCTAGTGTTTTTTTAGCATCCTCTTGATAAATGATCAAGTCTTGATCAATATTCGATTGGAAAACACGCCTACACCTTCCCATGACAGATTAAGATTAGAACTCTAAAAGCATGCATAGAGATTACTTTACATAAGAAACAAGTACCACAAAAGCTTTCTGCGCCGATTTTAAATTAGCGGTAGAAGAAGAATCTTCAACAAAGAATGCCCTTTCGAACAATTTTTTTCCTAATCGCTCTCGTAATTGCTTTGCCTTGCCCAACGGAATTTTTGCAATTTCTGAAATTCAAAAAAAAAAAATGCACAATTCAGTCCGTACAGTATTTTCACGAATGTAAGCTAAAAAAAGACGAAAATCCGTATTCGAAAAATCGAGTAGTAAAATAATAACTTCATTACAAAATTCATTGAGCCAAGCAGAAAAAACAGCAAATGTAAGACTTCGAAACTTTCATAATACCTTCACGAAACTCCGTATTGTCCGAAATAACTTTTTCATTCCCCGAGACTGAAGAAGTCATGACATTGTGAGAAGGTTTTCTGGATCCAACAAATGTCTTCCACTCATCACCTGAGGATTGCATATCAAGTTCTTCAGCAATGCTACTAGAAAATTAGATAATAGTAAGAATTACATTCAAAACATACACAGAAAAGAAAAATACAGTTCTGAATAATACCATCAAGAATGATGTAAAAAAAAGAATTTCCATTTGCAATGTATCATTAAAAAACTGAGTTAAGATACATTACACGAAATTTTCATTTATATTTAATATTTCCGTCATACATATAATTTGATATACCTATGGCATCACCAAAAATTAATTTTATCACTTGAAATTTCACAATTAAAGTCACCTCACTGTTCAAAAACTACGATAAAATGACTAGCTTTGTGGCAAATGACTTCCCATCCTTCCTTTCCCGTTCAATTTCCTGAACATCACCGGATCTTATGTTACTCTCTTTTTCAGATATACTTGATTCGCGTAGTTCTTTTACTGCAGTCTGATCAGTAGTCCACTGACGACTTAATCCACTACCTTCAAAGAATAGTCTTCTATTCCTGGACCTAAATAACAAAAGATTAGTTATTTTTACGATTGATTTGAAAATGTAAATGATATTTCCATTATGATTTTTAGGAAAAAAACATGAATCTCTATTCATCATTATAGTAAAAGTTTTCTAACATACTGCATTAAAAAAAAAAACTTCGATTATTGCATCAAACATCAAATGGCATTTTGGATGAGCTACTTTAAAACGTAACCAGAAAGAATGATTATGTCCTAATAAATTACAAAAGTTTATTGTGTCATTCTCGAGTTCGGAAAAGGCTAATGATAAAATTAAAAGTTTTGGTGATAATATTCAAAAAAATATTTGATTTTCATTTGAGAAATGGGCTAATCGGCTCATAATGAATGGAAGATTGTGCTTTCATTTTTTTAACCCACCGGTCATTATCAGAAGTCCACGCAACAGCTTCATCGTTTTCAGCCGAAATGTACGTATTGGAGTCATCTTCCTCAACCTTAGATTGCTTTCCTGCATTTTTCCTCAAATGCATTGCTCGCTTTTTAGCTTTCATCGTTTTTTTATTTCTGAATTATTCAACATGCGACATTATGGATACTAAGCAGTCACTACTTTGTTAAAACAAATGGCTTTTTCATCTGATTAACAAATGAATAAATATGTCAAGAAATATCCTAAATCGATATTTTAAGCTCTGTTTGCAATTAAGAAAGATTTCAAATGAAGTTTAACTTTGGAAAACACAATGACGCAAATTTTATACATTAGCCAGCATCCTCAGTGTTACTTCGCACTAAAGTGATTGCAAGTAATTCTAGTTTACTAGCCCCAAGTAATGATAACTAATGATAAGCATTAGTCCCAAACTTTTTATCCACAATGTCAGTTTGTTAAAAAATACCATCAGCAACATAATTTATCATTATTTGCTAAGACCTTATTAAATATACTAACTTTTGGATTATTTAAAACAAATTTTACGAATACATATATCTCACAGCCATTCCTAAATTAAATGTTCAAGTTTGGTAAATTTATTGTAATTATATTGCCTTATAAAATATTGAGCATTGAAAAGCTCGCATTTGGTAATTGCCAACTGTGGTAATCTAACAATCTTTGTTCGGTGAAGGCTAATTTCAAAATTCATCCTACTTGAATAGTACTAACTGCCAAGTTTTTCATCTATCTAAATCGTCGAATACAATGACAGCTAGACCAATTAAGGAATGAAAGATTTCAATACTTACTTCGGTTGTTGTTCTGACTTTACCTCAGCTTCATTGCTAAAACAATTAATGCCATCTTCATTGAAGATAGACTTATTATACTTCCGCTGACCTCTCTCCCATTTTCCTTCTTTTAATTTCGGATTTCCACTGAATGTTGTCTTTTTTGGAAATGTTCGTTGTACACCCGAAAAGTTACCAGCCATTTGCTTGAAAATTCTTTTTGCTTTCTTAAAAAATGAATAATCAGCTGGTAAATTAAATATACAGCAAATTTTAAAGACAAAGAAACCGAAGGCAAGGCAAAGAATAAGAAAATCAAAAATAAATAGAATTTGTCAAAGTCAGAATTTGGTGTAGAGTAACTACCTTTTGAGGTATTGAAGGTACTAAGAGTACTGTCAACAGTACTCTTAGTGAAAAGAAATGAGTGAATTAAATGAACAGAATAATCAAATAAATGAAAAGGCGAAATATAGACAAATGAATAAATAATTAAATAATAACAAAGTAAAATTGAATAAATTACAAAAATAAATGATTAAATAAATAAAAATAATAAATGAATTAAATAATAATAAACACAATAATGTGAATTAAAAACGGCAGAAAAATTTTTCAAAGAAACCCCTCGCCAACGTTTCAACGAACTACCGACTTTGAAAATATTCTATCACTTCTTGAAATATTGGAAAAATCATAAAAGTTTTTGTCGAATAGAGATTTTTGGAAATCACTTTACACCGTCCCTGATTAAAATTTATACGAGGTCTATCGTAAGTACAATCTATTCTATCATTCAAGCCATCTATGAAACTGGACTGATTAATCGATAAGCTACGTCATATCTCGGACTGTTTAAAAAAAGGCTAAAAGACTGAGACGACATGAACTCACCCTCAGGATTAAAACTTTCATGTGCAGTTTACGAAAAATTGAAATGTAAATTACAAACTACTGATACCATCCCAGTGCAATAAATTGCGTAATTGCTAGGTTAATATACAGTAACAATGAAACTGGACTGATTAATCGATAAGCTACGTCATATCTCGGACTGTTTAAAAAAAGGCTAAAAGACTGAGACGACATGAACTACTAGCGATGAAAGAAGTAACAAATATTGAATGGAAATGCTGCTTTTATTTACAATTTCTATTTACAAAATGAAAAAAAAAATTTTATGGTAGTTTTTAAATAAAAATACACTTCTTCAGCAATGTACAAAGTTCAAGCAAAAATTCAGACACCGTTATAGGACATTAGTAAAATGCGTTTGGTAGCTGTAATATGAGTAAAATGAAATTGAATCTCTGAAATCACGAAGAAAATGATACTATCGCCATAAATTACAATCAGAAATGTTGAAAAATATTCTATTTCAGTATAATTCCTAATTAATGACAGTTATCTCTTGATCAAAACTAAAAATACTGATAGTGAATGCTGACGGTCACAACAGCAGATACATCATATGGCAATAATGATGCAAAAATGACAATTCATTCTATATTTCACTTTTTTCAAGGCGAAAATCAAGTTATCAATTTTTACAAAACTTGCGTTTGTAAATACATGTTAGCACTGTGCAAGGTTCTTTTCCAATAAAATTTTCTTTAAAATCATTAGGATGCTCCAATATCAAAAATGAATCAAAAAATAATAAATGACTATCAAAATATGATTAACAAAAACAAAAAAGCATTGGCATATAAACTGCAATGGTTTTCTTACACAGTGAGCAAGTAGCGAGTTGTGAAACAAAAGCGCAACAACATGCAGATCTTATGGATTTTCAAATTTATGGCTAAAATAGCATTTTCAGTGGAACTCGACAGTAACTCGATAAGTGCCACGAAATCATAATTTAAAATGATTCCCGTATATTTCAAATGAGTATTCACAATCATTTTGAAAAATGTTCCAATTTTCTCCAACTGTGACGTATATGGTCAAGAAAAAAACCATCTTTGATAATATGAATGTATCTTCACAAACACGGCTCATACAGAAAAGGATAGGCACGAGAAACAAAATTCACTGAATACTGAGAGCTAATGGCAGAAAAAAATATTCAAACATCCAAAAGATGATGTGAAAGTCTACGAAGTGAGGAATCATTTTCAGTCAATTCAGAATGTAACTGTTCATCTTCACTTCGAGGCGACAGCGATGCTTGCAGCGGTAAAATAACACTTTGTGCAGGAACACTCCATACATTGCCTGATGCTTCAGCAGCTGCACCCGAACCTTGTAGCGTCGTTGCTACGTTTGCGGACAATGGTGAAATCAATGCTACATGATGACGAGGCGCAATTGTCCGCTCGGATAATGTTTCAGGACGATGAATGTCGCAGTGAGCATGTAAATTACGCAAATATGCAATACTCAGACCTGTTGTTTCTGACGTAAGTACCATATCAACCACATTACTTTTTCCTGCAAAATGCATGTTTCATAATTGATACCACATTCATTCCATTATTACTGACCTATCATTCGAGTTCTTCAAAAATGCCACATCTGTCTATTTTATACCCTCACCATACTAACCATGAATAAATGGTTCTTCCGCTGAAAGTTAAAATTTATCCATCAGTGATGAAAAAAAAACAAAATCAAAATTTACTTTCATTATGTAAAGACATGTTTGCTGCCGCAACACACAAATCAAGATCACGTGTCGACGTGACAAATGACTGCCGACCAGTATATTTTCTAAGCTGCTGCTCAACAATGGGATTAAAAGAATGCGAGCTGTTCAGCAGGATGTTATCACCCGCAAAAATACCATCCTTCAAAACATTCATGTCGCGCACAATCTAAAATTTCACAACGAAAAATTACTGTTCACGTTTTACCAATACAATTCACGAGCAAAACTTATTTGAAGTTTAAAAGCAAGGACGTACACGATCTCGAATATCATCAAGGAAACGAGCAGCACGAGATGGTGGTTTCCATTCTGGATGATTACCGGCAAAATGGACCAGAGAGAGCTCCGTTTTTCCGTCATTGGCATGAACTCTTCCGCGCATGTTTGCAACTTCTAGAAGTTGAGAAAAAACATTATTAAGCAGTAACTATTCAGCTCGCAATGCGAAAAATAGTACGAGTAAAGAGGAAAATTATACATATTTGAAACAAATTACGATGGAAATTTAAAAGAATGATCCTGCCTTCTTTGTTAAGCTCATCAAAGCTCCAAGTCGGGTCTCCATGCTGTTCGATATCCATCTGTGCAAAAGAGCAAACATCACCGAGGCCTTCCACAGAAACGGTAAAATTGTGGAAGAAATCCACAAACTCTTTTGCTTTGGGACGAATCCTGAAAGAGCATGCTGAAATGTAATACAGTTCCGCAATTTGAAAAAACTATAAATCGCCAGTTTTATATGAAGAAAACCGAATTAAAACAAAGCTTTTCCCTCACAGCAGAAGCTTTGTTATATGAATCGGAAACTAGAACTAACAAGATCGAATGCCTAAATTTTATCTTTACAGCTACTACCAAAATATATATTAATAAATGCTTACCAAAATAATAAAACAAATGGTGTTAAAATTGGACTGAGAAGCTCCTCAAGCAAAAATCTCACTTTCAGCTCAAACAAATGCCCGAATTCCCTTCGAACCGCACCTGAAATACATGATTGTCCTCTTTGTTTTACATTCTTTCCAAATTTTTTATGCTTAGAAGACAACAAACCTGCTAAAAATAAGATAGGAGGAAGTCCAAAAACTAAAACATTCGTGCATTTCTACACAGTGGTAAAATTAAATGGTGGAATGTGTTAGGTCACAGATAAAGCATGACTTTTAGTAAACTTATTTTCAATGGCCAGTTTTTTCATAATTCAACTTACTGTCAACTGTTGTTCGATGGGAATGAAAATTATTTAGAGGACAATAAAACACATCAACCATGAAATCATCCTTTCACTACTACTGATCTATTATGATAAAAAACATCAAAAAATGAGTTGAAACAATTTCTTCAAGACAAAAATATTTTACTGAGGAAATAAAGTTACCTGTATGAGCTTTCCCTTTCCATGAATCTGGTGCATAATGTGTGTGTGCAACCACCATATCCAGCAGCGCCTCAGGCCAATAAATCATATTTTCATCACCAATAAATGACTGACATGCGACAGCAATCACACCACATACAGATATGATCGTCAAAACATGCTCAACCTCAACAACTTGGTGTTACCTTTTTGCTTACGTATGAAATCATGTACGACGCCTCTACCTGATCAACACTATATTTCAAGCTCCTTAAATTACAATTTTGTAAATAACATTTATCAGGTACTGTTCTACCAATAAACATTCGAACTTCACTCTAGAAATTTAACTCGTATTATGCATCTAAATTAACTAAATGTAATGAACTAACCGATAGCACATCTTCATCCCATAAACCCAGCAAAATCAACACTATGCAGATTGCACCTGCAACAAACTGCACCTTTCTAGCGATAACCTGTGCAATCGGTGAAAGAAACTGTTCCATATACTGGGTTGCTGCCCGATGACTTTTTGAAAGACGTATTCTTAATTCATGGTCCAGCTCGTTAAAATGTCGAAACTTATTCCTGCAAAGCACGGAGTATTTGTTAAATAATAACATATTAGTAACTACGCATGCTAACTGTACCTGATATGAAAAAGTGTGAAAAATTACCTTCCAAAGTTCGAATACCTACGCATACCAAACGAACCAGGATTTCGCTTTAGCAGCTCACCATAAGTAAAGAAGAAATATAGCACTTGATAAATGAATACGAGTGGTGAAAAAATCAAATTTCCAATAGCCATTATGACTATTGCCGAATCTAATTCGTTGGCTGTAAAATGATGACAAATTTGAGTATAAACGTCCCTTCTTATATTCAACTTCTTATGTTCGATACTTATATTTTATATATTCACAAAACGAAAATTTTTGACTTTTTCTGCTGATCGACAAGTATTTCATAACTGCAAAAAGCATCAAGAATTCATTTTTTAATGATAAATTTTCTAAACACGTGGAAAGTTCCTTAAATTTCACTTCTAAGCCGGAAAGTGTTCCATTATGTTTACTAATCTTACCAAGCCTAAAAATATTCTGTGGATGTTTGTATTCTTCTTTGAGTTCATATGGACCTTTCCACGGGGACCAGACGCCATAAAACAACAGCCATTCTAAATTCATTTTCAAACCGTTCGGTAAATATGGTATTGAACCAATGAAAGGCACATTGATTATCGGTGGCAGTATTTGCTTGTTCACAAGGGCAACAAAATAATTCTAAAATAAGAAAATCACAATAAACAAACAATAAAAAAAATTCCCATCATCGGACAACTATCTTTTTGCTTGCCACAAGATCTCTCTAAAAGCATTCGTTACTAAACAGGATGAACACCAAATAGAAAAAAACTACCTTATGTCTCAAAATACGTTGATAAAGATCTAAAGCGGAAATCCCATCCTTATTTAAAATTAGATGTATAGATGGTTGTTTTTCGCATATAAGCTGCACAATTTCCTGCCATTTAAGGTCGCCGATTAATACGTCCTCAATACCTTCAAAAACCTTATTTTTTTCCATTAAATTAAACAATAAAAATTTTAAACAGCAGCTCGGTAAAAAAAATTCAGGAAATAATCTTCTAGATTACTACACACGAACACATGAATGAAATGAAACTTGAAAAAGGTTTATGGGCAATTTACTAATCACCAATTTTACTAATCTGATTGAAATACTACAATTAATTTTTCCTGATCCAAAAATGAAGGTGCAAAATAGTCCAAAAATTGGCTCCCACCGAGTGCTGTACGATAAAAAGTACGTATTTCACCAAACTGATAAATTTGATAAAGAACTCGTGCAGCCCGGAAAATCCAAAATAAAACAGCAAAGACCAGTAAACATGATGTCAAACCACCTCTATGACTCCAATCCGGATATATAACATCCTGGACGCAAAAAAAGTTAAACATGATAAAATTTGGAACTCATTTCAACAATTCCAATCAAAATTGGCCATCTCACAATCCCTTATATTCGTCGCGTTCTTTCAGAATTGTGCTAATCGTAAGCATTCCCATCATAGTATCAGCAAATTATTCGCAGTAAATTTTATACTAATTGTTCCTGAGCACTTCTGAACTTTGGCAACTCTCGAATGCGCAATTTTATAAAGTGAAATCAATCTAATTGAACTAATCTTTCCTTAAGACACTCATTCAATATTTTTTCAAGGTAATATGGCCAAATACATCGCACAGAATACGTATAAAAGGAGTTCATACAGAACAAAAACAAGAAAATAATTCATCCAAGTTAATTTTCCCGGAAAAGAATACTATCCTCAAAAACGAAATGTAGAAAGAGAAATCACAGAAACGCACCTCAAGTCGAGTTTTCGCACCAACTGACTTCCCATCAGCAGAAATATTTTTATTTTTGAACAAAACTTCGTAATCCACGCGTGCTTGTAAGAAAGCAACAAACCATATAATAAATATGAATTGCAGTAAAGTCAGAATATGCTTAACGACTATACAAATATACCCACCATTTTGATGATACTCGTAAACTCGAGTAAAGAACTGAAAGAAACGATTTTAAAATGTTTTGATGTAATTTGGTGACACAAAGAGCAAAATTTCTGCTATAAAACTAATATTTGTAACATAGTATTGATTATGTAATACAAGATTTTCATGGTTAGCAACAAAAAAAAAATGGATGTTTCGAAGTGCGACATATCACTTAAAACAACCCATATAACTGGTGGTTCAAATGCTGGATTAACATAAATTGGGATTCCAGTGATTTTTCTGGTACACTTGATTTAAATTCTTTTTCCAGTTTCTGGTATGTTGAAAAATCGACCACTAATTCATTTAGGTACTGCCATTATTTTTTCAAGCATAATTTATGTATTATACCTGATCTAAATTTTCTACTCCATCCCATAAAACACCGGAACTCGTGGCCGCATGACATGCAACAACTCCACCTAATTCATTCGCTGCAATATCATGTTCCAGCGGTGGACCACCATATACATCTGATGGTCCATCATCTTCCCTATAATGATTTAACAACTAAGTAAAGTAAGCAGCAACGATACCATTATAAAATGATACTTGATAAAAAAAATTTGCAACTCCTGTGCTATTTTGTATTTTAAAGTATTTTGAATTTCATATGGAAAGTCGGTTTATATCAATTTATTATATTTTCATCGTATCGGAAGAAAATATCATTAAAAAAACAACACCCTGATAAAAAAAGAAAAGAAAATACTTACTGTCCTCTCGTTTCTGAGATCAGAAGTGTTTGTTCGTTGTCAGCAGAACATAACTGAGATAAAGTACTTTCATTGTCGATACTTTGATAACCTATTCTACAGCCGAATCCAAACATCTACGGCGACATTGGGCTGTCTCAACAGTACCATAAATAGGTAAACATTACTAAGATGCAATCCTCATTGTATATATATCAATGTTTATTTCAATTGCCTCGCTAATAAATGATATTTTTTCTCTGAAAATTCATCCAACCTTCATTTTTTCCTTACGTTGTTTTTTTAATCGGCTAATTTTGAAATAACGAAATCAAAATAAATGAATCAGCAGTGAGTGTGATTCGAATGTCACTGGCTATTA
This sequence comes from Madathamugadia hiepei, assembly GCA_013365335.1. NCBI lineage: Eukaryota > Metazoa > Nematoda > Chromadorea > Rhabditida > Onchocercidae > Madathamugadia > Madathamugadia hiepei. The sequence goes on along the minus strand of JABVXS010001263.1, from coordinate 3,868 downwards.
GTCAGCTTAATCATTTATACTTATTTCTTTAACCCTAATTTTTCGGATAAATAGAACAAATAAAAGAAATTGTAGATGAATAAAGTAAAAACAGTAGATGAAAACAGTAAAAATAGTAGATGAATAATTAAATTTTAATGACAGAATGAGAGAAGGAACCCAAAGAGAAATCAAAAAACAAATTAATAAAATGACATGAAAGATAAGATAAACAGATTGGGAAAAACATTTATACATAAATTGTTGCACAAGCACTGGAAAAGTCCATAACTTGAAAATGATGACATTAAACGTGAAAATATGATCTTGAAACTGGCACTAACTCTACGTGACAGCATCTCAAACAGGTATTACGTGAAACAAATGAGGTAGTTGAACGGAGGTCACGTACAGCAAACGAAGTGCGTAACAAATCGACGGGATTACAGTAGTATGTTGTGAATACTGACTTGGTAGAGAAGGATCTTGCAACTATAGGGAAGGTTTTCCATCTACTAAATGGTCAAGATCTTATAATTAAATTCAAATTACTGGTTCGCCTAACCAGCGAGTAACTTGAAAAAATGGTTAAAAATCACAACAAAGGACCTAAACCCTTTCTACTGCGCTGGCTGGAAGGAAGCAGAATGACGAGAGGTTGCTAAGAATCTCAGGTGCTACAGCCGGCGTTGGCCGAAAGATGGACCTCTCGATATGCAAGAACAACGCCCACGGGGTGTCGAGAGATGATCAACTACTCGTTCTGATGGAGGAAAACAAAAAATCATTTGCGATATTCTCGGAATCTGTGAAACATGACGATGAGAACTACACGCAACTTGAAACGACGAAATACAAATATTTCTGGAAAGAGGATCAGGACAACAGAACATATGGAAATCAGCTCTACTGTTAGCCCGAATCTGTCCTATAGCATTATTTCATGTCATCTGAAATCGACAAGGATCGGAATCCTTTTCATTGGACTCCAGAAAAAGAGAACACTGAAGATTATCCTAGTTTATGCGAAATAATGTAATAATGTAAAATAATCGCGACTTCACATTCTTCTATCGCGAGCTCCATATGGCGGAGCAAGAAAAGTCAACCGCAATATCAAATACTCTCTCCTGTGCTAGTTAATATTGAAAAAGGTAAGGGACGGCATCCTCATCATTAAACAGGAACGACTAATGCAGGCAGCAGAGGAACTGAAAAGCATGAGAAAGTGTAAGAGAAGCCTGGTGCTTTACCGAAACAAACTCAAAGCTCTTTGGAACAAAGATGGATAACTCGTGAATAGCAGAGAAGGAATGGAAAGAATCTGTAAGGAATTCTACAACGAACTGCTATCCTTGAAGTGAAAAGTCCTAACACCAAGGCTACCGGCAAATAAAGATCGGCCACCTCTTTCAATTCTCATAAGCGAAGTGCGTCATGTCATCGAAAAAATTGCGGTCGGAAAAGCACCCGGAAGGGATGGAATTATAATAGAACTTCTCAAAGCCGATGGATACCCAATTTGGGTAGAGCTTGCAAAATTGTTTACGAGATACCTGTAGTTCAAACAGATACCTCGAGACCGGAAAGAATCCAAAAGAATTCTACTTTTCAAAAAGGGTGACCGCGAAGACATAAGAACTATCGCCCGATTTGTCTCCTCTCACAAATATACAAAGTTTTCACCACAATCATCACAAACCTAATAGTGAAAACTTGGGATGAACAACCGAGGGAACAAGCAAAATTCAGAAGCGGTTACAGCAATAGAGATCATTCTTTCAGCTTAACATAATTACTCGAGCGCTCCAAAGAATATAAGCTTCCACTATGCCTTGTATTCGTTGATTTCGAGAAAGCTTTCGACGATATCGGATTTACCGGAATACTGCAGCTTTCGAAAATATCGAATTTACCGAAATACTGCAGTCCTTAATTGAACAAGGCGTCGAAAACCAGTACATAGAACTTCTAAGGAACATTAATACGGATTGCTCAACTGAAATCACCCTCTTCTACAATCCATTCTCTACTGCTGTTTTCGGCCTGCTTAGAAATGGTGTTACGAAAAACGAACTGAAAAGGAGATGTGACAATCGACGGTGAGCATCTCACACACCTATGCTTCGCTTACGATACCGTATTCATCGGAAAAAGCATACCGATCGGACTCTATATCAACCGATCAAAAACCAAGTTCACCAGATCGCAAGGTTTGCCGAGTGCACAAACGAAGCTTGGTGGTAAGGCCTCGAAGAAGTCAAAAATGCGCTTATTTAGGACAAGAAATCAAAGCACGAAACAATCCAATGGAAGAAATCCAACGGAGAAGGGCAGAATGGCACGCATTTAACAAAATGAAAGACATCCTCCTGAACCCCTCTCTAACACGAAGATGAAAGCGGAGATCTTCAACTTGACGGTCGATGCTGTATGGATGTGAAACGTGGGCACCTACAAAAGATGAAATAAAAAAATTGGAGGTGACCGTATGAGCCATGGAACAAAGAATGATCGGAATATCATTAAGCGACTACGTCTCAAACGAAGAGATACGACGTCAAAGTGAAGTATCCAACATCGCACAAGAAATGATAAGGAGCAGATTGAAATGGGCTGGACACGTTCGCCGCATGCAGAATGGCTGATGGATCACCAAAGTCCGCGATTGGTATCCAAAAAAGGTTAAAAGACCTCCCGGTAGACCTCCAAAAAGGAGGACCGACCAAATTAAGGAAATATGCGGCAGAACCTGGAAACAGATTGCTAGAAACCGAGCAAACTGGAAAGAAGTTGTGAAAAAGGTTCGAAATGAGGAAACTCGCTGAGAAATCGACCGAACAAAGAACAAAGAAAAAAAGGTACGAGATTATGTGCAGGTGGTGTTCAATTACGATGTTTCACTAAATCCAATTTAGGTAAGATAAATTAACTGCAAGAACCACCCCTTCGCTAGCTTGATAATGACAAAAAACAATAACACTTTCAACCTCGAAAATCACTACCAACCACATGACCCGATTAAAACATGATAAGCCTCCACTCTCCATTTGAGACATTATGCAATTTAATTAATCCCATGAACTCTTCCTTATCGTTTTGTACCATGCGTGTTTACAAGCGTGTCGTTTATATGTCATACATCCGTGCATGTATTTTCTTTTTTTTCAATTATAAAAAAGTAACGCCAAAACAAGAAGAGAATATGAGTAATATTTGTGTGACATACCTTAAGACGCAAGAAAGAATGGAACGGTTATTCACAATTTGATGAGTGCAGCAAACAGACACTTAAAGAATCATCAGGTTGTAAGAAATGTTCTGTCACTCATGTCATAGCGCCTAGTTAATGAGTTCTTTAAGTTAGTCTAATTAAAAGGACGAGAAATGTACTAGTTCATTTGCATCGATACATGTGAAAAAGATTGTAAACGTGCATATTTGCATGGATAAAGATGTGCAAAAAAAATTATTTTGAGAGTAATACCTGTGTGAAATACTTCCGGAAAGGTTCGAGAAATGTAAGTCAGACTGTGCATACCTTGAAAAATCGATGTTTTTGAATTGTGACAAATGCAAAGCGATTCGATCATATCCGTGTGTAATGTGATGTGTGCATCACAGGAACTAAATGGTTGATTGGAACAGATTGATGAGATGGTACCAGTTAGAGTAGAATGCATAACTATGAACATCGTTGAGGTGGTGATAATGGTACAATTTTCAAACCTCTCGACCAGTAAATCTCTGATGGATATGTCAATAGTTGCGCAATTCTGAATGCAATCGTCATAGCGTGGTCAAGATCAGATCAGTTCTCTGCGGCAATATTGCTTCGTTTTTACTTCCACGTCAACATACTGTCAGTTTGTGATATTTTACATCATCG
>JABVXS010001262.1:0-16476 GCA_013365335.1 Madathamugadia hiepei | reverse complement strand
CTATAGAGCACTTGCTGGCCTGGAAATGTGTACTATAGAGCACTTGCTGGCCTGGGAATGTGTACGATAGGGCACTTGCTAGCCTGGAAATTTTGTGATTTTAAGATTGTTGCGGTGATTCATTTTCTCCAGAATTGATGGATAAGTACTTTATCAATTAAGATTAAATGAAGTAATTACTAGAAAGGACCTTGCAAGTTTATTTCTGGACTTTTTTCAAATTTTTAATTTTACAAATTTGTAAACGTATTTAATGAAAAGGAAATTTAACGAAACGTTGAAATGTCTCCTATCCTTTCCATTCTATGCAATATTTGCCGAACAAGTTCTATGCTTTTATTTCATTCATCGAACATTTCACAAATGACTGAAGGAGGAGGAAGTGCGAAGAATGCTGCAGAAATATCAACGATACGCCGCTGCAAGTTGCATCGATTCTTCCGGAAATATTTTCTAGAAGGTCAGTAAATAGTAGTACCCAGAAGGAAAAAGTCTCAACAATTAAGCAAATTGAATTAATTACTTGCAGAAGCAATTAGCACTATTCGTTGTCGTTATTAAATTACTCAAAAAATGAAAAAATAATTTGTTCAATAAATGACGAGTAGGACATTCTTGTCTTTCTTGCTAATTATTTTGTATTAATTACTGGGTGTTAATTACTTTCTTCTAATTACCAAGGTAGTTCAGGACAGAAATATTTCGACGAAGAAACAACAATTATTGTGGAAGAAGGAGGAAGTATCGATGAATTATTTGTTCGCTATCGGAAATTATTCGGTAAATCAGTTTTATTATTAGTTTAAATTTCTCTCCTAAAAATTTGTAATAATTCGAATTTCAACGAGAAAATTTAAAGGAAAAAAGGATTTCTATAAAAAGTATTTTTAACAATTTTTATTTTAATTCGAAAATTTTGCATTTTTCATTCTTTTGAAGGCTTCCTTATACCGATGATTTTCTTTCAAACGATTTATTGGTTATTGGCTTCTCGATATCATTTCTATCGTAACTTTCAAGAGAAATACATCATGACAATGGTGATGCTCTTCGGATCGTTGATTGGAGGTGTGTTTCTTACAGTCATTTTTCTTAATTAATTTCCGGCCTCATGTAATTAATTTAAGTTTTGTTCTTCTAATTACTCCTTCAACTATGCTTGATCGTAGTATTCGATTAAAAAACTTTTTTGAAATTTTCCAAAAAAAATAAAAAATTATGAAATCATTAACCAACTTTTTTCTTTACCTTTTCTGAACTCCTAAAATCATGTAATTCATTATTTATGTAAAAAGAGTGTCAAATGGAAAATTAGAATTTCGGATTTTTTATTGTGTTCTTTGTTGTTTGATGGGGATAAATCAAATTTTGATAGTTCTATTTTGATCAGAAAGAAATTGAAAAATGTTTGTTTTGTTCTGCGAAGATTCCCTGAAAGTAATTTGGTTATGAGGAAGTTGGATTAAGCATTTGCACCTGATGAGAAGTGCTCTTACAGGAATGACGGCGGAAGGTGGTGGGGCCATAGCATTTCCGGTAATGACATTAATTCTCAATGTGAACCCTACTGTAGCTCGTGATTTCTCGTTTATGATACAATCTTGCGGTAAGTCATTTCAGTGAAATGTCACTTAAAATATTGAAATTGCAACCAGAAAGTTTTAAAATTAAATCACTTCAATCATTCACTCTAATTTCAAGGTAAAATTTTACTTTAATGATCAAAAATGGAAGATTAGCAAGCTAATAAGCAAATCTTATTTGAAAGTGAAGAAAAAAGGAATAAATGAGTGAAGGAAAGATAAGAAGCAGTAAGCAACTTGCGGATGACCAATGGTCAGAGAGAAGTACCATTCGATGACCAGTTCGTCTCTTTTGATCTTTATTGCGACCACTTCAGGCTTATCTGCTGCTTCATTTACAATTTTTTTCACTGGAATGTTGATTGAATGGCATTCAATAATATTTTCAACGTTTGGTGCCATTTTTGGCATTATTGCAGGACTCGAGGTCATGCCCTTTCATTCTTTTCAATTAGCAAATTAATCAATTCTCCAGCAGCCCGAAACTATTGCATTGCCGTGCGGGAAAGGGAAAAAGACGAGATTGGAAGTGAAACATTTCACGTTTCATCACGTGCGGTCATTTAAATGAACAAGGTTGTTGCAAGTGTTTCGGAATTGGTCATTGAGTGCGTCATCAACAATTGCTCAGTGACGAATTGGAACACGAAGTTCACTATTGCTACCATTCACTTTCATATAGCATTAAACAGGTCTACAGCTTCGAACCTAACTTTGACCTGAAATTTTCAGCTAATTGACCCATTGATGACACCAGCGGAAAAGAAATTGACATTTGTTGCGGTTTTCTTTTCATTTGCAATTGCATTATTCATATTAAATATCGAGAAAAAACGCAAAACGTTCGATAAAATTAATCAATTTACATCATCAAAAGCGATTATTCTAATTATTAATGGATTTTTCGGAGGTAAGAAATTAATTTAATAATTTTCGAGACTGCCTCAGTGTTCTGGTTGAATTATAGAAGGCGTCATTGTCTTGGCACTCTCAATGTTTTGCTGGAAAGCTCATAAATCATTAGCTGCCACTTGATTCGCTGTCTGTGAAAGTGCTAAAATGAGGATTCTACCGGAAAACACAAAGGGAAATGTGAACCCTCAACCTCTGTCTTCTTTGTAAATTAAAGTTGGAATCTGAGACGATCATTTTAAATTTTAAGGCATTTTTACTGGTGTTGCCGGATCCGGAATTGATGTTTATTCCTTTTCCATACTAACTTTATTATTCCGAATAAGTGAAAAAGTTGCAACCCCAACATCTGTTGTGCTTATGGCTGCAAGTAGTATGGTTGGATTTTTCTGGCGGCAATTTATGCAGAGTGAAATCCAAGAGGTAACAATCTTTAAAATGAGAACTTTAAAATGAGAAATTAAATAATTACTATCCCACATGAATAATTAAAAATAAAATAAAAGAAATTTTCAATCCAAGAATTGTCAAAGATTCCTGCAGAATTTCTAATTTCCTCACTGTTTGATTCAAATTTATGGTATATCAAAGGAATATTCCAGGAATCATGGGAATACTTTTCGGTGTGTTTACCTGTCGTAGTGATCTTTGCACCAATCGGTGGTTTACTCGCAACATATCTTCATCGAGTAACCCTTGCATTCTTCATTTATGTGCTCGAAACTGTCGCTTTGGTTAGTAACCCAAAACTTCATTCATTCATTTTCCACACAAAAGCCTTAACCTTGATTACAGTAATTCTGTACACTTTTAATTAATTACAGGTCAACGCTCTGATAATAATTAAACCCAAATGGCCATTAATCATGTTTACACTGGCTGTTATCATTTGTTCGCTAATATTTTATATGATAATAGCTCGATATGGACGAAAGTCGATGTTAGAGAAGATCAAAGTTCCCGAAACGAGGAAAGGGACAATCAGTGATGTCACTACATCCGTTCTTTGAATATTCTCTTCTTTGAAAAGTAGGACATAAAGCGGAATTGTGGTTGTTCCCACAGTTGCAGTTCCTAATGTTGTGTCCCAATCCAAACAGTTTTGACAAGCCCTTAGAGTCGTTAATCATCCGGCTCGTTCTTTTGAGGTTGCATATTCTCCGCATTCGTCCTCCCAGTGATCTTGATTGCAAAACGCACAAACTCTTGATCTTGTGTTGCTTGACTTGAGCCTCGCGATCGTAGCCGAAGCAGACGTTTCTCTTGTACTGTTTCAGGAGTTGTGGGTTGAATTCGATTCGATTGGTCTCCATTGATTCTCACTACTAAGGAATGGATTCTCTAAACTTCATCTTGCTTCCTCTGAATTAGCAGATTTAATTTGTTTCCCTTCGTTGGACTCGTCGTTTCACTGGCAGAGGAACGACCAAATATGGAGAAACGGAATGATAGATTAATTTATAACCTTCAGCATTTGATTAGAGCAATCCCAACGGATGGGCCATCCAGTTGGTTCTAAAGACTTTCCATTCTCATGAAGTTAATTACTGACATTTATTGATTTTTACAATTATTGCTACAATAAAAGAAACATTCCGTGTTCCTTGGTCGGTGGGTATCTCAATGAGTTTCCTCGTGTCCACCCTTTTTCACAACTAATCTCCACTTCGCTCGGTTTCGAGCAATCTATTTCCACGTTCTGCCGCATATTTCTTTAATTTGGTCAGTGGACCTTTTTGGAGGTATCCCGGGAGGTCTTTTAACCCCTATCGGATACCAATGGAGGACTTTGGTGGTCCACCGACCTTCCTGCATGCGGCATACGTGTCCAGCCCATTTAAATCAAAAGAAACATTAGGATACCGAAATACACGTAAGGTAAAACTCCAAGGTCTAAAGTAAGCATAAGATAAGACAACTGCACGCTGAAAAGAATAATTTAATGGAATTGAGATGAAGTTTTGGGACGTAATGAAGAATAACAATGACCCTCAAATCAATCCACACGAATATCGGAGTGTCCGAATCTCGAGACTGAGTAGATTGTAAAGGTCACAAGACATACGTCCCAGTCATCATCCCATTACATGTTTTCTGTGCGCGGTACACTAACTGGATTGCTTAAATTTAAAAAATATTTCCATGTCGACAAGAAAAAAGCACACAATCTAATGAACTCAAAATGATTTTGGTGAGAAAAGGTCAACCAAAGTATATATTTTCACAGTAATCATTTCAACCAAACAAACCCAACAACTCATTATAAATATTACAATGGAAAAATGGAAACTAAAAGCATATCGTTGGTATATCGTACGTGATTTTCAGCGACAGACTAGATTGCGTGGAACCGTTATCCAGAACTTTCAGCAGCATCCTTACCCATACCTGAAGGGCGATGCAAAAGATGAACATATGAATCATTCAGCTTGCACCTTTCGCTTATATAGCTAGATTTGTGTTCAGTAACTGCTTTTGTGGAACAAATAATTTATCGGAGAGGAATTGTAAATGAAGCAATTTTTACTGCTTGCAGAATATTTGTTTTTCATTTCCTCTGTCTGATGAAGAGATCTGTTTGGTTTTGTTGTATTTCAGACTTTAAAAATTCCCATTCTTTCTCTGAAATGACTTTACCTGTCTTGAAGATATCTTCCAAATCCTCTAATTTCGCAGTTTAATCCGAGCCTTTGTCTCATTTCAGGAATTTTTATTCGCTAACTGAAATTCTTTTAGTTTTCGAAGGATTATAAAAAGTTTTGATAATTTTATTTCTGTCAGTTTTAACTGAAACGTTTCCTGTGGTAGGCGTATTATTGATGTTCGATGTGGCGAAATATACCAACAGCACCTGTCACCATGGAAATATGTTGTTTGTGGTATGGATGAATGGATTCCGATGTTCTACACTTGAAACAGGCTGTTACTGACAAATTACGTCGTAATGGTACACTTGATAGAATACAGGTAAGTAATTTCACTTGTTCAATTGGTTCATTTGAGTTTCGGCAATTTAACGACCATTTATAAAATTATTCAAATTACAGTTGAAAAAGTTCGATTCATCAATCCATCACGTCGATATAAAGGTTAAATGAAATATAAAATGTATGAAATTATTTAAGCAAAGATGTATTGAAATGAGAATAGCAACTTGTCTAATCAGTCAGTCATTCATGGCTTCAGAAGGAAAAAGAAATGATTGCCAACTTTAGGCGGAATTAAGATGTGCTATATTCCTTGCAACTGAAAATGATGAGAACGACGAGCAGGTAGAGGTGAACGTGGAGGAAAGTAAATCGAATCATGGCTATTCCATCATTTATCACTTCCTACGACAACACCGATTCCTGGCAACGGCAGCAGTATTTGAGAAAGAAATACATCAAGTAATTGAACCATCTTATTTCCTGAAAAACTCTCTGTTAATCAGTTTTTTCCTCGATGAACATTAAACATTGTGAATAGCTTCATTTAAATTTTAGAAAATTGTCTCGCTGGAAGAATTGAAAAAGCAAGATGCTTCAACATACTGCTTTCAATTTTCTGGTGATAGTATCAATTTATCGAACCTAACTGAAGGAAATCTGAAAACAACACAGTCTATTGAAATCGAAAACAACGAAAGGAATAACATTAACTCGAATTCTATCAAAGCTATAGAGGAGGATGATAACAGCGAGAGTAATGTGAAAGCTTTTAAAAGAGAACAAAGAGCACATTGTGGATGGGACGAAACCTTAAAAGGTCCTACTTCGAACATTAAAATATCGAATGGTGAAGATGGAACCTTGAACGTCGGGTATGTTTGCTGTTATTGTGTAGACCAGTAGAATCTCAGTAGTCCTTGTTAATCAGTCTAGCACATTCTCGATTTTGAAATACTCTTTGCCTTCCTGTCTGTCGTTCTCCTGAAACATGCTATATCTCAACAGCATATTGTAAATAATGCAGTTCTATTTAAAATTATATCGAATCTCTATAAAATTTTGCACGGACTCCACAAAAATAACTAGCCCCTTTTTTCAAAAAGCAATAGCTATTCTACTGACTCTTCCCAGTTTTCAAAATTAATTTTTTTTACGAGTCCATAATGATGAATATCAGCTGTGAATTCTAGACCGAATGATCAAGCATTCGAGAAACTAGATGATAGTGATAATAAAGAAGAGCAATGCAAGAAAAGAAGTAATTCAGATTTAAAACCATTTACCATTCTTGAACCAGAAACTCCAAATACACCTTTAACTACGTTATTCAACGATCAGCAACAATCCACCGAACATATTAAATCTCTGCCATCGTCTTATCCGAGGAAACTTCCACCAATTAAACCAATAAGAACAAAGGAACCAACACAGCCTATCAAACTACCTTCCATATCATCACTGAATACACCGAACCAAACTGGAAAAGTACCATTTTCACGTGTGCTAGACACAGTACTACAGTCACCGTCGTCTAATAAAACTGAGACAGGTAACTCTCCCTAATTCGAATCCATTTAAAAGTTATCCAAACCGTGCTTATTGTTCCATTTTAATTGTTTAAGCAATTATTAATTATTTAGTTCGTGGTGTCTCAGCACAGTATCACATCATTTACGTTAATTTTTCAAATTCTGAAGAAACTTTTCATTAAGTATGCTTAAAATGTACCGCATTTCAGATGAAGAAATTACAGAGGAAATCATTCCTGACGATCTGTTAGAATCCAGTAACGAGACCGGTAGTACCATATCATTTTAAAATAGTAAATGAATGAAAACAAACTTTGTGTTTACATATTGCCCATCTATCCCAAAACTAACCATTTTTTACAGCTGCTTACTTCACAAATATATGAAAATGCAGGAAAACCGCAGCGATAGAAACCATTTTTAACACAACAAGTAGTTTGTTAAAAATGAATGTTTTCTTGCTCGGATATTTCGAATGACATTACAATTTTAAACACATTGAGCATAGAGCCAAAGTAGCAAATTCCTTAACTGCAAACAATGATATAAAACATGCGAAAGAATTCATACATATGATAACACATGTTCTTTACATACAGAGAGAGAGAGAGAGAGAGAGGGAGAAGGATAAATAGTTACACAATTTTCAACACCGTTTGCAAAGTTTTCTTTTGACATCTAACTGTGAAAAATTAAACGTGAATGAATAACAAATAAACATTTTAAATATTTCATCGATATTATATTCGCGCTTTTCTGAGGTCAGTTATCAATGACGCTTAATTAATTTTGTGAAATTATCAATCAATCATTTCACGACAGACAAACTCGTATAAATCAATATATCGGGAGAAATTCCTCAACAAAGTCACCAAAAAGAATGAATTTAAACAGTAACACATGAACAATTGTCCTGAAAATAACTGCCTCCACAATTTAGGCCAAAGAGATATTCGGGCCAGATGTAGGATCGTCAACAAGCTATTCCTCATCATTGTGCTTCCAAAGAAAATTTGATGGAAATCTTCCTTGGACGAGGCTGTCGTATAGGATCGTAGAGGTTGGAGCGAATCTAAACTTTCATTTGAGTAATTCTAATCCTTGATGTCGTGGGTTATTGGACAACATTGAAACGCTTAAACTTAGCTAAATTTAGCTATCTAAGCAAATGAGTGATACTCATCAATTGAGATTTCGACAAAAGATATCTTCCGTTAAGTACTATTTTAAACTATTACCGTAACTATGTTGATTTAGACTGATAATAAACGAAAACACTGAACGACTGCAATGTTATCACTTGAAAGATCAAAGAAATTACAGTCGCAGAGTATCATAAAGAAATTGTCACATAATGAATCGGAAAACAACAATACGGTGTACCGACGCTCTTGCATAAAATTGCACTTCCAGAACGTTTCTAGCAGCTTGCCGAAGAGATTGCGACAATTAGGTCCTGGCAGAGGAACGACCAAATATGGAGAAACGGAATTATAAATTAATTTACCTTTAGCATTTGATTAGAGCAAACCCAACGGATGGGTCATCTAGTTGGTTCTAAAAGCCATTAAAAGGGTGTTGTTGATGACTTGCTGGCAGTAAGCAGAACCAATAATTCGATTTGAGCTAAAAATGCATCACACGGATCAAGAAGACCACGCTGTAATGCTTTCGGAATCGTTGTTCGATGGTCAAATATCTGCAAATATTAAAATTTAAATGTACAAATAAAATTATACGGAAAATTCGCTGAGTGTCCATATGATTTAACTATATTTCAATTCTTTTCTCTAAAAACTTGCTCCACTTCCTGCCATATACAGGGATGACTTCTGCAACAAAATCGCAAACTCGATAGTCCATTTAACTGTCTTTGCATAAGTTATCTATACAGTACCCATACCTACCAGCAGTCAATAATTCTTGAAGAATATAACTGCTGCCGGGAAAGTCGCGTACTTCAGTTAAAGCTGGCTGCAGAAAAATCTAACAGAAATTATAACTTCCATCGTTGTATTACAAATTTAAGATCACCTGCAATTTACGCAAGATTTCATCAATAACGGGAGGATTCCATTTAAAACGATCAATGAAGCGAATTTTCGGATCCACTACCCATCGTTCGCAGATGAATAGGCGGAAATCACGATTTGCATCAAAAGCTTTTTCTTCCTCCGTCTCAAAATTTTTGAGCTCTATTTACGACATTAAAAAGACTGTGGTTACTTATACAGGCCAGTGGTCTTAACAGCAAATTATTTGGCATTTTTATTTGCGACAGAAATCACCATTTAGAAAATAAGAAATTTTGTTAATACAGAAAAAAAATGACAAAATCTTTAATGTATTACTGAGAAAACAGTATTTTAAATACAACTGACAACTGGCATCCCCGCAGTCATTACATTAATATAATTCTGCTTGAGCACTGATTCACAACAACTGATATAATAAAGATCTGCTTAATTGGTAAAAAGTACCTTTACTTTCATGTATGTATTGATCAGCTCGGGCAAAAAACTGACTTGAGCGCTAAAATCTGTCTGAACATTCACTGAATCATGAAACTCACAAATGAAAGAACTGCGTATCTGCAAAAAATCCTCACCATTACGTCAAGGATTAGTTTATTGTATCTGAAATTTTATATATGAATATAATGACCTCTGGTACGGGAAACTCGTCATCCGCTTCTATCCCTTGCTCCTGCAACGTCGATAAGACAGCATCCAATGCGGGAAATCTGGAAATTTTTACAAATTGGCTCGAATTTATCGTTTTAAGAAAAATTATTTAATACTTAACACAGCACATCTTAACCAATGAATATAGGATAAAAGTAATAAGAAATGCGTCAACTTACTGGAATAACTCAAGTACAGAATGATGTGCAGCTGGTTGATTTAAATCAGAAGATATATATTTCAGTCGCACGAGAACATCACCGATGACATGATCCAGACATGCCACTACTGAGCTCACTTGTCGTACCATACTTCCTCTGCTCTGCTGCAAGAAAATTTATGTTAAATAATTTTATTAACATATTACAATAAGTGAACTGAACCCTCATCTAGAATAAGAGAAAACCAAATCAAGTTAATAATAAAATCCAAGTAAGACCAATAAATCAAATGCACGATCAGTTCGCAAAAAGCAAATTATTTATAACTTATCGTGCACAATTTGTCACAACGCTAGTAAAGTATCAGCCTCCAGCGTTGAGGCAGACATTTGTGCTGTATATCGTGCAAGAAATGTATACAATGAGTAAATTTATTTCAGCACTTAAATATTGAAATGAAGCTATGATTTCGAACTAAAAATCGATTTAAAAAAAAGTATAAAAAATTGCCCATTTTAACAAATATAAAAATTTACATTCGTAAGGTCAGCCAAAAACAATTAAAAATAAGAGCAATAAAGGCATCAAAAATCATGCTAACAAACCATGATGCACACTTCTCCAGATAAAATCAAATTATTTTCAAGAAAAAGCCATCATTAATTCATTCATCTAACCTGGACACGACAAACAACAGCCATACACTCAGTATCGCCATACTGATATGCCATATCACCGAGTCTGATGTTAAACCGCTGAGCGATTGATACACCGACATCTCGATTGTCACTAACGAAGATATAACGTGCTTCTGGCTCAAATATGATTGTTGGTTGTCGCATATGGAACAGTGCCCAGCTTCAAAGTTTACTAATGTACAGTAAGATGGACAAAAAATGAACATTGAAATAATGAAAATCGGATGTCATCATAAAATCACGAGAATGGATGGAAATCAGTGACAAAAATTTTCTTTCATAACTCATGAACTGATAAATTATATCGATAAAAATACTTACCTACTGGCGTTCATTTCGCCATGCATGCAAGCTAAAGATAAGCTTTGCCCAGACAATTCCAATACGCCACCCACAATGGTCACTCCGTCAGAACTCTTCGGCATAGGTAAAAGTTTTTTGCGAGACTGAATATGCGTCAGCATATCAAGCACTGGTTGCCAGTGATGATATCTGGTAAGGTTTACAGAATTCTTATCTTCAACTTTCAAGAAAAATTCATCCATCGTCACAGTACTTTTAGTGCCCCAAACCATTCGGCTATTCGTTAACTGCTCCTGCAAATGTGTTTATCGAATGACATAAGTAAGGTCAAAATATGTGAAAAAATTTTCAACCTGGAAGAATGATCGTAATTTTTGAGTGATTTTTCCAAAGTCATTCAGAGTCACTTTTGTTATAATCAGCTGCAAATCAGACCAGGTAAAAGTAATGTTAACAGCTACAGATGCTTTCAAAACCTGAAAATTTTTTCATGTAACTTTCCTGAATTCTATTCTGCTTGGTCCAATGACAAATAGAATTTAAAATTTTTCCAACATTTTTTGAACTAAAAAAAGAGCCTGACAAACCTCGCCCGCATCGTCAAAAACGGATATCCACTCATCCAAAAATGTGATTGATGGCTTTTCACACTTTGCAATGAATATTGGGCGACTCATCCACTCAATTCGGCTTTGGACTTCCTTCAACTCTAACTTTGCACAGTTTCGAGGCGGTTGCTGTGAAGAGAAGTATATCTCAGTTAGTTGCAAAAAAGGATAAAAATTGCTATATTTGTAGCACACTACACCAGGGATGAATATTTTCTTTTTCACAAAATTAAACGAAAACTGCAACGATGCGTCCAAGAAG
Source organism: Madathamugadia hiepei (assembly GCA_013365335.1). Lineage (NCBI taxonomy): Eukaryota > Metazoa > Nematoda > Chromadorea > Rhabditida > Onchocercidae > Madathamugadia > Madathamugadia hiepei. The sequence continues at coordinate 4,806 of JABVXS010001262.1, read as the reverse complement.
AACGGAGCAAACCAAAGGAAAATTCCATGAAGACGTACCAAAGCAACTATCTGGTTCTGGCATACAATATGTAAAGACGTAATAACAATTTCGCCCGATATTGCACCTCCGTAAGATGATAATATAGCTGATTCTAACCCGAAGTTGATGGAAACGACTCTATCATGTTTTGAGTTAAGCTAAAAAAAAAATTCTAAAAAAATCAAAATATTGCCTGACAGTAACCACGCAGAACACTTTCACCTAAAATCAATTTCGTATTTCCCATATTAGCCAAATGAATTTCTTAATATCTGATAATCAGATACATTTACGTTTAATCAATGATTCAGCTAAAATCCAATCAGTATTAAAGCATTTCCTATTAAGAAAAACTGGCACAAACGTTCGCGAAGAATATAAATATAAATACTATGTAGTGTTAACTGATATCTTGACCGTAATGAAATATTTCAAATCAAAATATTGCCTGACAGTAACCACGCAGAACACCTTCACGTAAAATCAATTTCGTATTTCCCATAGTATTAGCCATTTGAGCATTGATATTAAGCTCTTTCCATTCAACACCATATATTATAGTAGCGCTCCATTCCCTTTTTTTCAAAGTCTCTTGTGCTAATGGAACTCTGAAATCATTATGACGATTGGCATGATGAAATTTGCATGAAGATTACGGCAAAAAGGTAATATCTTATTACAAAAAAAAGTGATTTAATCACCAGATGTGACAGAGGAAAATTGAATCTGATTTAAATCAGTGATGAAGTGAAAAATTTAAGAAGAGAATGAACCAACTTATTAGATTGTGATCTCGAAGTTGAGTGACTTATCATAAGAGAAGTTCCAGTATTATAAGTTGGAGTTTTTACGGAATGTTCACCGAAGAATAATCTGCGCACAATGGTATGTCGATACCACGGTTTCGGGAAGGAAATAAGCTCCGCTAGACGACGCATATCATAATTAAAATTAGCTGATCCAATATTTGCAGTTAATACGAACTATAAGAACAGTTAATTTTGGTTTTTTGCATCTTTCTGTAAAGGCTTTCTGTATGACTTGTCACTTTCGGATAATTAAGGTTACCTGAACTTTGTTATCCGGTTCCAACCGACTGTTTGTACTTCTCGAAGCTAGAATCGACAAATGATCAAGTGTTAGCAAAAGAGCATCTTGCGATGTAGAACGCTAAAACTTTGCTAGACGTTAATAAAGTTAGAAACAGCACTTCTGCATGAAAAATTCGGTGTAAGCTTAACATTAATATTTAAAGCAGTTTGAAGAGAAGAAAACTCAGATATTTTTAGAAATCTATTAACATTCTAAAACTCCCTTCCAGTCATTGAGAATCCTGATCCTAAAAATCATCAAAATCTAACTGGCCAGCAGAATAAAACAGATAAGCCAGCATCCAGAATTATGAATTATTTCCGTCCTGCTAAGCACCAAATTATCTCACATGCAAATACACAACCAGCACCAGATGCAAAACAGCGTACGCTATTCCTACAGCAGCGACTGAACAAAATTTACCTGATGTGGACTATAAACATTCAACGAGAAAGCACTTAATGTTGCAGAAACATGTAGTCCACCTCCAGCTTTATCACCAGAACCAGCAGTTGCTCCTTCACAGTGTGGCCTTGTTGATGCCATTAGCGTAAGTGATGGAAGCTTTAGCAAACAATCAGCTGCAGCCGTACGCTTAAGTAAACTGAATAAAAAACTTCCGCAAATATATTCTTTGCATATTTCATTAACCACTTTGCCAACCTTACTTAAGCATAAGCTGTTGTAAAGAACACTGGTTGAAAAATTGTAAAAAAACCTTGGATATTCTTCACACATTCTCGATAAAAACAATACACTGGAAAAGAAAAGAAACCTTTCAAATATAATAAATAGTTACCTGCTGTTGGCCTTCAAATCGAATTGCAGAAGACTGTACTGTCAAATGCAATAAAACATCTAGGAAAATTACAGAGGTATCCATTTCAACAATCGATACATCAAAATCAGCGATTTCATCGTGATACATATTTGAAAGCTAAATTTTTGGAATAATCAACAGCCAGAAGCTTAACCAATCAAATAAAAAGACCTGACATCTAAAATAATACGAGGAAATACCGGATGGTAAAAAATGATGGAATTTAAAAAAAAATTACGTTACAAAAATTTTAAAACCACATGAAATCACTCAATGAATGTGAACAATTTACATCAAACGATGAATTTATATTATTTTCAGGGATGGCTGAAAACATTTGCTCAAAAAAATCGGCAAGATGAGGCGTTATTAGGGATTCTTGTGGCATGCTTGCCAGTTCGACAGTAAGATAAAAGGCTGGCCGACGCAACTGGCTGAAAAAGTAATTTTTGATTTGAATCATTTGCATCTTCACTATCATATTATAGCCTTATCTCACAAGTGAAATCATTTTCTCATTTTCAGTTGCAGTTATATATCTCATGATGGTGAAAGATTTACCACAAAGTTGATATAAGTCAAATCGGAAAAAGATTCAAATTAAACCAACTGCCATTTTCCGTTTGATGACCAGGATTATGTGAAATAATTGGAATTTCGCAATCCTCCTAATCTCATAATTAAATTTACACCATGAGATAACCAAAAAAAAAAAAAAAATGCTATGCTGTAATATTTCTCCAGTTTAATAGAGAGAAAATATTCCTCAGGGTATACCATGAAACATTTCAACTGTAAATTCATCCACTTTAAGAACTAATACTATATTCACTGCAAAATTGCTAATAAAGTTGATTCTACATCTAATCAACACCGCTTTTCACGATATAAAAATTGTGTAAATCGCTTCTTTCATTACTACATATACATCCTGTAGAATCGTCACTAAACTCCAACCCCAATTAAATTTCCAAAATTTTTCTTAACGAATAACTAAAAAATAATTCAATATCGATTGTGTCTAAAATATTTACCCCTCTCCTTCTCCACTTTATCAATCTCAATTATTTGCTATGCTAACAAACATAAAGATCCTTACCAAAACTTTTCCAGCAATATTAAAATTTACCTGGATCGCCAATGCTTATGCGAAAACGTAACTTGGATATGAGGTATTTGTTTGTACAGCTGACCTGTATCAAGTGATGTGTAATAAGATCTGGCGTCAACGCTAAAAAAGAAATAAGGAAAAATGATGACAAGGACCCATACTAATCCAATGCAAGAAGTGACAGTTTCAAAGACAGTTCAGAAAAAACTAATTTCTATCGCAGTTAATCGAGGCTAAATGCTCATAATAATATCAATAAGCAGCCAAATTTACTGATATATATGTTCACAAATTTAATAAGTTTTCTAAAAATTAAACAAACCTTGGAATCGCAAGTTTAGTGACAATTACAGATTCACCTGTTTGTGCCATTTTTGACTTCAGATCTCGTACAGACGGTCGCTTCGATAGCATACCAGAGCTCTCTTCCGATTTACCAAATGCACGCAAAGTACAGGAACCAGACTCGATACTTACCTGGAATTATTTTCAACAATAACTCGAAGCATGTCACTCTCTCTTCCTCTTATAACATTTCAAACTCTCAGTATTTGCAAAGTTTGGCAAACAGTAAGAAGAAGGAATAAACAATACTCTACCTGCACATCGATATTCATGTCAACTGTACTTGATAGAAAATTACTCTCCGAAGAACGTCCGTTAGAAGATCCCCTGTCCGAACTTCTCGGCAATCCAGTGAGTTGTAGACCAGGCAAGACATTTTTCTTTACGGAGTCAGAGCAAACCTGCGATGGATCGTCCACCTGTTCAGAAGAAAATAGTTTCTTTTATTTCATGAATCCCGCTACACTACAAATCACTTTCCAATTTTCCAATTTGTAACAAAAAGAAACGAACGAATTTACAGTTCTTTCAGTTATAAATTTTATTCCTAACTTGGAAAAGTTAAAAACTGAAAAGTCCAAAAAAAAGAAAATAGATTAAAATTTTTCATTCAGAGTAACAGTAAACGATTTCGCAACCAAAACTTCTATAAATGACGAAGATTACCAAAAACTACCTTCTTCGGCCCCATCAATTTCTTTCGTTGACGAATAGCATTGCGTTTCAACTTTTCCATTATCGATTTTCGAAACTGCCTGAATCGAGCTGATTCCAATTTACGCAACTTCCGCCTCTCCTTTTCGATAGCAGGTTCTGATGCTCCACACTGCATCAAATCAGTGACTAAAACCGACTGCTCGTGCATCTATAAATTAAAATCTCCTACGTTCAAATTCAAGTTTAAAAAAAGAAACCATTTTCTTACCAAAAATGCAGAATTTATGACAAGCAAGCCTTTTTTGATACTTATCCATTCGGGAACTAATGTGGTAATTGGAATTAAAAGCGTGGAATTCGCAAGATTTACTTTTCGTTCCAGCCATTGAATTCGTTCTTCGGGTTGTGCAAGACTTCCAAGCTCACCAGTGGCGTCAATCTCAGCATCTTGTTCAACTTCATCACGATAGACAACTGATGATTCATTTGCCAATTCTTCCCAGTCTTCTTCGCTAACATCGGATGTAAGCGATGAAAAAGTGCTAGTTAAAAGTGATACATGCTTGCCGATTTTCTAAAAAGATAATTAATCATAAATATTTCATAACATCATCAGATTCATCCATCTTCTTCTTCTTCCTAGCGTTTGTCCCACATGTTTGTAGGGTCCGCTACTGGGGAGTGTCGTCTCCACGTCACGGTTCTGTGCGTCGTCCATAAGTGAGAAACCTTTGCTAATGATACGCATATACCAGGTATT
>JABVXS010001261.1:0-16478 GCA_013365335.1 Madathamugadia hiepei | reverse complement strand
AAAAAAAAAAAAACAAAAACAAATATTCAAATTTAAGTTTTTTTAAAATTATTTCCTTCTAGATTTCTTTTTTTTTTTTTTTTTTTGTTAATTTTCTTGAAGAAATGAAAAGATTTGTAAGGTTTGAAATTTATAAATGTTCAAAATATTAATATAAAATTACCGGTTGAATATGACTGTTGTTGTTCTTGTTGTCGTTGTTGTTGTTGTTCTTGTTGTTGTTGTTGTTGTTGTTGTTGTTCTTGTTGTTCTTGTTGTTCTTGTTGTTCTTGTTGTTCTTGTTGTTCTACTTCTTCTTCTTGCTTATTTTTTTGTTCCAATTCTTCCTCAACATTTTTGCCAATCATTTCATTTATCTGTTTCTCATTTTGAACATTTTCTGTTGCATTTCCGGAAATTTTCGCTGTACTTCCGGTGGTAAAAATCCATTCGCAAATAATTGAAAAAATCCATATGATAAGATGTGCTATGATAGTACAAATATATCTTAGGATATTGTAAAAAGTGCTACAAATCCATCGAAATATTCTCGTTGTTCTGCCCGCATATTGTTTGCTTAATTGTTGTTGCGAATTAAATCCTTGGAAAATTTGAAATTTGGTTTTCGTTGAACTTGCCACATGCTTATTGCCGCCTTGCCAACTCACTCCTGTTCCAATGACACTGACATCATCGTCGTTGCTTTTTGAGGCATTTCCATCTGTTTTGGAAAAAACGGACGACGAAGTTGTTTGCAATTTCGGATTATGCAAGCAGCAGTTGTTCGTCGTGCAGCAACGTTCAACTTTCCCAATTTTTTCCCATTCCGGTTTTCCCCTATAAAACCATTTCAATCGTTGCAACCACTTCTTTAAAAGTCCAAAAAATTTAAATGAATAAAATCCTACAAATTTAGCAATTAGTTTAGTGAAATCATTGTTGTTAAAACTTCAACTTTGATTACTATAATTAATGTTCGAAATTTAATGAGTTATTTTATTTAAATATCATATCAATTTGTTTTCACAACTTTTTCTTTATTATTTTAAGCAAAAAAGCCAATTTTGCTTTTCAATTTTTTCGTTTTTTTTTTTTTTGAAAAGGAAATTTGTTGTATTATTTATTTTTATTCCATTCATGAAATTTCCTAAAGATAATAAATAATGCTCAAGTTTTCAAAAAAAATTGATGATTTAAGAGAGTGAAAAAAAAAAAAAAAAATGCAAAGTTCCAGCTAAAGAAATATTCAAAAGAAAATTCGCAGTAAATCAAGCTAGTAAAAAAAGTTATTTACATATGTTTGCAAATAGAAAGAACAATGTCCAAAATAAGTTCATTTGTTTTTCATAACTTTTAAGTAATTTCATTTTAAAAATATTTTTACTTTTGCAAAATGAAAATGATTTAAATTTTACTTCTCGAAATAATTACGACGTCGCTTTCACGTCAAAAACTTAAAAAAAAAAAAGGATTTTCCTCGTATTTTTTTTTTTTTAATTGTTCTGAGAATTTAAGTCATCAAGGTGAATTGTTTCTTTTTTCCGCCTTTCCTTTCCACTTTTATCATAATTTCAAAAATTTTCATTAACCATTTTTTAATGTCATTTTGTTCCAAGCAAACAGACAAAAATATGCCTAAACATTTTCAGCATGTAATAGCATTCCTTTCTCATTTGTATTATTTTAGGCTAAATTATTGAGGGTAAAAAGAAAATGAAATATTCCACTTTGCGATCGTTTACAAGCGCTTTTCACTTTTCTTTTTTGTTTCAAATTAAAATTAAATTTTGACTGAAATTTAAATTCTTCGTGAATGTCTCGTAAAAAATAATTTGTTTATAATATTATTGAATTCAATACATCGGACAATTTTATTCGTGGCGATCAAAATTGAAAAGATATGCTTCAAACCGCGAAAAAATACAATCGGACATCTCTTTAGCGTCTTTTCAAAACTATTTAAAATTTTTTTGAAATATGTGAATTACCCCATATTCTCTATTATCCAATGTAAAACTATTAAATTACATGGCAAGTTTTTTCGAAATTACTTCAATTTTTAAAAAAATTTATTAGCAATAAATATCCTTGCACGCAAGTGCGTATTGCATAATTGATCGTAAACAATGATTGATAATAAAAGTAAGAATGCTTGAAGTGTAATTAATTTTTACGCCCTAATTATCACCACTAGTTTTGTCATTCTTTCAATTGGTATTGCAATTTTATGACAAAATATTTTGCCTAAATTCAGATGAAAAATAAATAAAAATTAAAACCTTCATTGTTAGATAATTAATTTTTCACAATATTGCACGTGAGAAGAATGCAGTATTTTGCGAGCTTACAGCAACCAATTGAAAAATAATAGCTTATCAAGCTCGAAATTATGTAACCCGTAAAAATTCCTTAAAATTTTTTTCAGCAAAAATAAATTTCAAACAAATTAAAAATTAAATTTTTAGAAATAAAAAAAAAACCCCCAAAGGAAACTTGTAAAGTGGCAAGATAAGCAAAACAAAAAAAAAAAAAAAATTATGGAAAGTTCGAGATAAAAATTTTAGAAAAAGCCAAATTGAACAAATGGAAAAGTTAAAGAGACAGAGAGACAGTGAAAAAAAAAGAAATTAAAAATGGTAAATGTAAAAAAATAATGATTAGCTTACTTGAAAAGGAAATAGATGAAGTAGAAGAAGAGTAGTGCGAATTGATAAAATTCAGCCAGAAGGCAGCTAAGCATTTTTTAAAAATTTGGGAAGGGAAAATCTGCAAGCATTTTGTTAACAGCTGCTAGCAGCCTACATTAAGCTCATTACACAGTGTTCAAATGAGCAAAGGATACGATAATGATTTTCATTGTAAATTTTTGAAAAGATTGATTGAAAGAGGTGGAAGGAATATGAAGATGAGGAAAGTGAAGAGAAAAATTAAATGAAAATGAGAAAAAAAATAAACTTTTTTCTTGTTTTAGAAATACAATTTGATAGCTTCAATTTCTTTCGTCTTCTTAAATTCCTTACATTCACGAAAATGAAATCACAAATGTAAAGAACTTGAAAAAAATGAAAAATGAAATTAAAATTTTGATTATCACTCGTTAGTTTTGCTAAATGCTCTCAACGTTTGTTTCGTTTTTTTTTTAATATTTGTTTTTTTTTCAATAAATTTTCAATTATTTTTACTCTATGGTCTTTTTTTGTTGTCAAATTTCATTCTTAATTTTGAACATATTATAATTTCACAAAGAGAGGCAGAGATAGAGAGAGAGAGAGAGAGAGGGAGACAGATAAAAAAGGAGAAAATAAATTATTGAAAAACAGGTTCATCCCAAAACCTAGTTGTATTCCAGAACAAAAAGAAAATAATAGAAATGGAATGAATTCAGCCGTGCAAGATGAATTAATTGAAGCAACAAGCTGAACATTAGAGAGAAATGTAAAAATAGCAGAAAATGAATGAAGTAGGAATGAAATAAGCAAACAAAGAAATAATTTGAAATGCTCGTTCTGTTCACTTCATTATCATTAATTCAATTTCCTTCATCCTTTCCGCGTTCCCATTTAACACTTTAATAAACAGGAATAATTCGAAAACGAAAAAAAAAAAATTGCTAAAAAATTGTTTTGCATGTCATTAAAATTCAAACAAATCTACAACAAAAAAATTTGGAACCGCTACAATGTTTAAAAAATTTTATTTATTTTTTTTGAACTTACAGCAATGATTTAACGACAGACATTAATGTTGATATGTGGCTATGGTTTTGGTGTAATTATGCAGTGTGATTACCAGTAATTTCCATGTTTCGTCTCAATGTTAAATCAGATATTAATGAATCACACCTGAAAGTTGAAGGTAATAATGAAAAATTGCAAAAAACGCGAAATTCTGCAACAACTCTTCAACAGGCACGCATTATATTTTTCTTTCCTACTTTAAAAGGTATCTTTTTTTTCCATTCAAAAAAAATAAAATTTTCATTCATTCATTTTTTTTTTTTTTTTTATAATTTTTATATTAAGTTTACCGTTAAAAAAAAAAAAAAAAAGCAAAATTTGGCGAACTTTTAAATGATTTATTAATAATTGTAAAATCATTTAAATTATTGTAAATGTGAAATTTTTTTTTTTGAATAATTCAACAAATTCATATTGATTTACATCCAAATTATTTGTCAAAATTTTTGATAATTTTGACAAATAATTGACAAGTTTACCGAAAATGAAACATTTGATTAGTAACTGCTACAGCATTCTTTCGTTCTTTTAATTTCTGTGATCAGAATTTGAACAAGAATATCGAGCATTGGTGAAGGATGTTGCCATTGATATCCAGCATTTTGCATTGCAACTTGGTATTGATGTGGAATTCGTCGAACCCGTCACGGATAGTTTAAATTCGGAAACTTTCAATGCTATGCTCAATGTATTCTCAAACTGTATCTCATACCTTATGGTTAATAGCACAATTATTCGAACATTTTGCATTTTCAAATAATTTGAAAAAAAAAGAAATTTTTTTCCAATAAAAATTAAATTTTTTCTAACAAAAAAAAACTTAAACTTCACACTTAATAATTTTTGTAGGAAATTCCAAAAAAAAACTAATATTTTTTAATTTTTTCATTTATTTACTTTTTTGTTTTGATAACTTTCTTTTTTTTCTTTTAGTGCTTTTTGGGTGATAATTATGGGAAATGCATTTTACCGCTAAAAATTTCAATGGAGAAATTTCAAATAATTGAGGCGGCATTTTCAAAAACATGTAATGGTATGTATTTTAAAAAATGCAACTTCTATATGATATTTACAAAAGAAAATGTAGCAATTTCAAATTTAATTAGTTCTAGCAATGATTTCATGTTTTAAATTGGCCAAAAGTTTGGAACGAAAAAAAGTTTGAACATTCGCAAATTAATGAAATTTTAAAATAAATTAAAATAAAACTTTTTTTTTTTCAAGAAATGCAATTATTTCATCAATATTACAAACAATGTGATGAATTAGAATCGGCAGACTATCAACTTTTCATTGAACCTGCTATAGATGATCGAAATATGCTTTCTTCTATTCTACAAGAAGCAGCCGAAAAAGTTTTTCTTATTTTTTTTATTTTCCATTTATCTTGCGTAGTTTTCCTCATTTTTGGCCATATATTTTTATCAGCAACGCTAAATAATAGAAAGAAAAGTGGAAATGGAAATTAGCAATTATTTGCAAGCATCGAAATGATTGATTAATTTCCATCTTTTTTTAAAAATCAAAGCAATGAAATTTCTAAGTGAATTTTCAACTTTTTTAAAATTTATATTTTACGCAATGATAACATTTAGGGGAAACAATTGGAAATATCACAAAATTATTTTCCATCTGCTGCTGAAGAAATCACCAATATGGCATTAATTCAACCAAACAAAGTTTTATTTTGTTTGAAAAGCATCACAGGTTATATTTTTTTAAATTTTTGTTTGAAAAAAAAAATGACTTTAAATTTGATCTACCATCGGTAGTATCAGTACCGCTGCAATTTTTTTAGGAAATACACAAGCAATAAATAGCGATGCTTCGAAAAATTCCATAAATTTTGGGAAGGAGAAAATTGATGCGCTGAAGGAAAGGGTTAGGTTAAGTAAAGCAACGGTCATTTCACTAAATCGAGAAACGAATGACCGCAATGATAGTCAAGCACGATTTATGGAACGAAAAAATGACAATTACATTAAATGGTTCACAGAAAAGGTTATTTATATTCCAAATAAAAAAATTATTAATAGAATTAAAATTGATGGAAAAAAAAAAACGAATTCAACAATAATATTTTTTTCTTATCCGAAAAGTTTGATTTTTTTTAAATTATTGGACAAAAAGCAAAGCCTTGAGTAGCTTCATCGAACTTGTTATGCATTTTAAATTTAATTTTAGCTATAAAAAAAAAAATCCGATTGAATTTGGGAATGAAAGAAGCATTGAAGGGAAAAATTTAGAAATAAATCTATTTTTTTTTTTTACAAGAATTCATTGCAGATTGTACTTTTTGCCAATAATTGTGTTTTCTTCTTTTGTTTTATTTAAAGGTCATTTGCAGGTTACAAATCACCTGGAAAATTTCATTTCTACATTGAGCATCCCAACAATTGTCACAAATGATGAATATTCATTAGCAAAAGCGGAAAATGATGTACATTTGACATATGCGGAACGGCAATTGCCAAAAAAATGGCTAATGCGGGAAAAAATTGACCGGATGCTTGATATTTGGATGAATAAAAGCAAAGGATATTTTCATATTATAGGAAATGAACTTTCCGGCAAGACAGCACTACTATGTCTATTATATGAAGAATTAATTAAAAAAGATCGTTATGTTATCATTAGGTAAGAGTTTCATTCATTCATTCATTCATTCCTTCCTTCTTCATTTTTTTTTTTTTTTCATTTTACAATTTAAAATTATAATTTTTAGAGTTAAACAATTAGTGATGTTGCCGCTGCTACAAAAAGATATATTCGAATTAGCAAAAAAAAAAAACGAAAATTTTAAAATAAAAAAAAATGGGTTTTTTTTCCTATTAAAATTTCACTATTACAATGAAAAATTTAGGTTTTCTTTTAGGTTTATAAATTTAACATCAGCATCAAAATATGCACATGAATTATGGCATGGAATATGTATGACATTGTGTAATTTGACCGGTCAAGTTGCTGAACCATTAATCGGATCATTTCATCTGTCCTCAACACTTACCAAATTTAAATCGCTACTGGAAAAAATAAATCGGCCAGTATTTCTCCTAATCGATGATGCTATTTTGATCAAATACGGACAACTGATGAGCAATTCAGATCATCAATTCCATAAATGCTTATCAAACCTTGTCCTGATATGTACAGCTGATCAACCCATAACGATACCATTTCTGCTACAGCAACCGATCACTTTTCAATTACCAAATTTTACAATTCCTGAAATCATGGATTATGTCAAATTGAATATCAACGAAAATTTGTTGAATGAAAAAATAATGAATGAAATCCAGAAGATTGTATTATTTATTTATTTTTTTTCATTCGTAATTATTTTATTTTTAAATAGTTTTTTTTTTTAAATTAATTTTTTATTAAAAATTTATTATAAAATGTTCGTTTATCTTTTTCAAATAATTAACAAAAATTTAGGATAAGAATGCATCGTTCAATGAAAATATGAGATAACAATGATTTATTTACAGTATTAATTATAGGCTGAGGCTAACAATAACAACATTATTGTTGCTCAATTATTAGTGCGACAAATTATTGATGGAACTAATTATTCACTAATTAGTGATATTGATGAACATTTCCGCCAAGCTGAAAATGATATTGGTGCATTTTTCGTCCGTACATTGGCACAACTCTTCATTGTAACACCACATGGGCTTACAACATTGGAAATTTTGGATGCTTTAACGATTAGCGATGAAATGAGTAATCTAATCACCGGAAATAATTCTCTATCAATACGACTTCATACTGCTCTTGATAAACTTGGTTAACACTTTCTGATAATTCAACATTTTAAATCAAACAAAAAAAAATATTTCAATTTACAGCAATTTTTTATTTATTTATTTTTTTTTTGCCAAATTTCCGACAATATATCATTTTCAGACTTTCAAATATGGGAGTTTCAGGATGCCTTATTGTTGAATTCGTTAATGGAAATCGCCTTGTTTATAAATGGAGTAATTTATTCATTGTAAATATAGCTCGCCGTCGTTACATAACTGATCAGGTTCATTTTTGCAGTAATTTGAAAATAATTGCAAGAAAGCAAACGTTTATAACTGGCAAAATTTGATTTAGTTCTTGTTAAAAAAAATTTTAGTTTCATTTAATGACAATTAATAATTTTCGTTTATATTTTCGTATCAGATAAGATAATTTTATTATTGTTATTTTGATATATTATAATTTGAAATAGTAATTAATTGTAAGCATATAGTTTATCATTTCCTAAACGTTCATAAATTTGAAATTTTCAATCAACATAAAACATTGGTGATGGGGATTGGGAATTTTTAATCCTTCGCTTTGAATGAGGAATTCCCAATAGGAGAGGTTAATTACGTTTTCCTGTCCGATCGTTGCTACCCAGAACTAAGCCATTTCAAGAAAAGCGGGACCTGCTGTTACCTGGTCCTATTGTTGCAGAGGGAAGAAATCAAAGCTCATGGATTAATTGTTCGTCTATTTGCTGATGTAAACAGCGTTCATTCAATTTGTTCATTGTTTCCTTCATCAAATGAAATTCCAATATTTCCACGGCCATTGAAGCAAGACGATGGCACGGTGAATGTACGGAAAGTATGCAATCTATGGTACCATCTATTACAGACTGGTGAATTAATTTTATTTCCGCTGGAAATTTTTTGACAAATTCAAATTGAATCAGTAATTTCCCATCATTCTTCTTATGCTGTTTTTTGCTTTTTTGATTGCCTAAAAGTTGGACATTTGCTGCTAAATGGAAAATTTTCGGTTAAAAAAAATGTTATCATTATTCGAACAACAATTATCAGCGTTTGATTAGGTGATATGGATGATCTGAAAAAGTTCGCTCTTTGTCATTTCGATTATATTGAGGCATACATTCGTGGATGTGGAATTTTCCAGTTGTTGAGCATTTATGAGGAAAGTTGCATGCAAGTGCTACATCATGATATTCAGGTTTCTCCACGCTGATAATAATTCATTTAATTATCAAAAAAATAAAAAAAAAATAATGAGAAATTACCAGCAAAAAAAAATTTATCGATTAATAACTTCAAAGGATAAAATTATTTTGTAGGAAATTTATTTGAATTTTTCTTGCACTATTTGGATGAAAAAATTGCCGAAGTCAATTAATGAGGATGAAAATTCAGAATAATTATTTGCATGCTTAGACCAATGAATAAAAGTGTAAACTGAGACAATGAAATCATAAAGAAGTAGTGCAGTAACATTTATAAAATTTCAATTGTTTTCAGCTATCAGCAATCAAAAATAATTCACTCTGAAATATCCAATTACAATTTTATGTATGAATTACCATTAGCAAAAAATAAAAATAAAAAATATTTATTTTTTATTTACGAATTTCATTTAGGTACTATTTCAACAAGTTATATTTCCATCCATAAAAACAGTTCTGCGTGATCGTGATCAGTTCGCTGCAGAACTAATTAACAGATTACTCTATACAAGAGGTTGATATTTAGCTTTTGTTTTGCCCAAGAAAATTAACAAATTAATTTATAATTTTGTCATTGCCACAACAATTCTCATGATTATCATTTTAGCTAATGAAAATGTTTGTTATATTTGAACTTGAGAAAAGCAAAAAAAAAAAAAAAACCAAAAGAATGTAAATTGAAAGGAAAATAAAAAAATACGATTTTGATGGAATTGCTCAAACACATTTTATTAATTGAATTTTAATAATTAACTTGAGCTAATTAAATGAATTCTGTTTTAATTTGAATTTTGCAGAAACAAATAGTCAATTTTTGAATATAATGGCAGAGCAAGCATTGCTATGGATTGACAGATACCATGGTCGACCTTTATTAGCACCTCTGACATGCTGGATACCACCAAGAAAAGTGGAACGTGTATGTTAAGAATTTCAAATTGAAATTAATTCATCCTATTCAGCGCTCATTCCAATTGATTATTTTACTTAAAATAATCAATTTCATTCGAAATATTTTAATTCAAATTTTAAGATTTTATCGTTTACACTACCGGAATGGCAATCGTCACATACAGTGCTGCAACCAACCTATAAACATCAAAATTTACTGGTTGCTGGGAATGAATCAACCGCTGGTTTAATATATCTTTATCAAATTTCATCGCAATTATTAATTCGGACATTCAAGGGTATGTTGAAAAATTGTTAAATAACAGGAAATAATCGTAAATGAACAAAAAAAAAGATTGAAATAATGCATTACCTGAAATAAAAATATGGCAGGAAAATTTTCCTCCATTCCTTTCGCTTGAAAATTCAATATATTTAATTTTAGAGGAGATTAGAAAAATTTTTGTAATTCGTTGAAACTGTAAAAAGTAGCTTTGTTTAAAATGTATAAATTTTAGAAGAACGATTAACCATTTTAGGTCATGAAGGACGTGTTACATCAATATCCATAAGCAGTGATGGATCCTTTTTTGCAACCACTTCAACCGATTGTACTCTTCGAATTTGGAATTTCACAGCGGTAACATTGAATCACTGATAATGAATTAGTCAAATTAATCAATTCCTTTCAGGAGTTTTTCTTTCAATGTTTTACCATTTTTTTTTTTTAAACTTTTTGCAAACAAAAAATGAGTTATTAAAATTTGGTTTAACTGAAGAGATTTCGTTGAAATCAAATCTGAGCAATCAATAATTTTCAGGAGAAGGAAATACACATACTGAAGCCACATAAAAGTCAAATAATGTGCTCACTGATAACATCTGATTGTAAATATGTTATCACTGGTGGTACCGATTCATGTGCCAATGTTAGCATTCATTACTATCGGTCATTTCAAATTCCGACATTAGCGTAATTTCCAATTCAGTGTTTTAAATGCTGAATATCCCGATTTCTTATTTCAGGTAATTTCGGTGGAAAATTGGGAAATAGTGCAATCATTTAAAGATCATACGGGAACTGTTGTTTCAATAGCGCTTTCATCGGACGATGAATTTCTGGTTACCGGTACGTTTTTTTATGGAAAAAGTGAAACGACAAGCGACCATTACACCATCATTAAATTTTTAATTTCAGGATCCGGTGAATTTGCAGTTTCTGTTTGGGATTTATCAACCGGCGAATCGATTGCTCGATTAGCTGGTCTTATGGCACCGGTATCATGCATTGCAATGACTAAGTGAAGTTTACACTGATTTCTTTCTTTTTTTTTTTTAAATTAAGAATTAATTATTGTATTTTTACTCAATTGCGTTTTCTTTCCGAAAAAAATTGACATTTTTTTTTTTTTTTCTTTACTTCTAGCAATGACACATTTGTGGCAGTTGCATGCGAAGATGAAACGTTGAAAGTATTTGGAACAGTTTCCGGTCAGCAAATCCGTACTTTATCCGGTCATTATGGAAAGATTTTGGCAATGGCTGTAGCATATGATGATTGTCAACTTTTTGTCGCAACATTTGCGAAAATTTTTGTTTTTGACATTCACAACGGGAACCTCTTCGATACCCTAAATTGTCTGAACCGACAACCTGTTACATCACTTAAAGTATTATCATTTTTTGTTTTTTTCTTGCATTCACTTTTATTCATTCACTTTGGTTTTTTAGCAAAATACTATGTAGTTTAGTCGTTTGAAAGATTGGAAGTTTACAAATTTTGGATTTTTATTAAATTTTACAATTTTTTCTTAAATTAAAATTTAGATAACGGTTGATAGTTATTTCTTGCTATCAGCATGCGGTAATCGAATCAGCATTTGGAATATTCAATTACACTACCATACCGTAAATTCCAAAAATGAAAAAGGTCATTTGAGAGTTCATTAAAAAAAAAAAAAATACAGTTAAATAGAAGGATTGATTAGAAAGAATTTTATCATGATTTACCTCATTTTTTTTTTTTCATTAATTATGAATGTAAATTGCTAATCATCTGTTAACGGAAGTATTCCGCTAAAACAGACAAAGGAAAAAAGTTTTTTTTTTTTTTGTGTTCGTTTCAGGAATTGTCACCGATTTATGCATGTCACCTGATGAGAAAAGTGCTGCTTGTACAACGAATGGTGGTGTCGTAGCATTGTGGGATTTAGAAATATGCCAATGCATTTCTTCAGTTTGTTTCACAAACATTTCAGAGAGAAACAAAAAAAAAAAAAAACATCTTAAGAAATCACAAATTTGTTCACTAAAAACTTTTTTAAATTTAAAAAAAAAAAAGTAATGAAGTTGAAAAAAAAAGAGCCACTGATGATTTCGTTTGTTTTCTTAGATGGTCCAACAACGATCCGTACCAGCACTTTGCGTAAAATTTACCGTAAATTCGACCTATTTGCTAAGTGGTGATGCTGAAGGTCAAATAAATATTTGGAATACGAGTGATGGGAAATTAAGGCGAATATTTTGTGTATGTTTTTTTTTTTTTTCTTTCCAAGCACTATATGTCGGAAATTTATTCAAAAGCTCAATTGTCAAAATTTCTAAAAAAAAAAAAATAATAAAAATTTTTAATATCAAAATTTTACGAAAATAGTACAAAAAAAATTTACAACGACAACTAGCCTTTT
This sequence comes from Madathamugadia hiepei, assembly GCA_013365335.1. Lineage (NCBI taxonomy): Eukaryota > Metazoa > Nematoda > Chromadorea > Rhabditida > Onchocercidae > Madathamugadia > Madathamugadia hiepei. The sequence goes on along the minus strand of JABVXS010001261.1, from coordinate 4,206 downwards.
TTTTTTTAAAAAAAAGGAAAATTTTTGAAATTTGTTATGACCCCACACCAAATAAATTCTTTAATTCGTTTAGTTAGCCTCAAACTTAAGTAATTGAACATTGCTCAGCTGATATGCTTTGTTAGACAAAGGTTTGGTAATCTCCTGCATCGTCCACTATTTGCGGTTTTTCCTGAAGAAATTTGCTACAAATCACTTTTCATATTAGCATCATAGCAGACCAATCGAATCAATACTTTGCCTATCTGATGGTTATCGAATATTATCTGTTGATCAATCAAATACCGTACTCATTTGGAACTTATTCGCTGCTGATGAAGCATTCCAAGCTGATCGAATTCTTGCATTTCGCGGTGTTCAACCACCAATTTATCTTTCACCAAATAATACATATCTCATTGGGTATTTTCCAACGAGTAAAAAAGAGTGATTTTTGATTTCTCAAGTTTTTTTTTTTTTTTCTTTTAAATATTTTACGAAAAAAAAAAAAAAAAAAACTTCCTTAAATATAATCTATTCATATCACAAAGGGAAATGAAATGAAATGAAAGTGCATTTTTTTTCAAAAGCAATTAATTAATTCTTTTTTTTTTATAAGAAAAGAAGTGAAGAAAGTGAATTTTGATTTGATATTTCTGATAGAAAAAAAAACAAAAGAATCAATGGTATTTTTAAATTTTACTTGTGTGTTTTTATATATTAATTTAATTATACTTTTTCTTATAAAAAAGTGTGATCATAAATGGAATCTGTTTCGAAGAAATTTTTTTCTCTACTAAAATGATTTGTTAAAATTAATTTTATTATTGTTTCAAATAATGATAGTTGGAAGAAATAAAATTTTCGAAAGAGAAAAAATTTTTTTTCTAAAAATTAAAACAAATTATTAGGAAAACAAAAGAATGAAAGTAAACGCTGTAATTTCAAAATTTTAAATATATAAAAAAAAATGCACTCCATCAAATGAAGACGTTTGAAAAGTTGGAAAAAAAAATGTTAACTAATTTTTTTTTAAGGAATCAACTTTTAATTTAAAATTTTGAAAAAAAAAATGAAAACGATTGTTTTTATCATCAGGTTGAGGGAATGGAATATTGAAAATGAAAGTGTTGTAATGAAAGCGGAATTTTCTCACAATGAAGAAATCACCTGCTTCAATACCTCATCTAAAGGTACATTACTTGTGACAGGGTCAGCGGACTTATCCTTAAAACTTTGGCAAATCAATACTGGCTTTCTCATGCAGGTAATGACGACCTTTCACCTTTCACCATTAATTCCTGTTTACTCGCATTGTCACTTTTGTTTTGATGGAAAAGGAAATAAAAAAAAACATTTTGTAACAAAATTAATGCATAACATGTGAAATTTTCATTATTTTAATTTTCACCAATTATTTAATCAATCATTTTAAAATCACTGAATTGGATAATTGAATTATACGAAGTATTTGCTGCAAAAACCAAATAAAATGAATGAAGCAAATGTAAAATTACCACAAAAAAGTTGAATTTTGACGAAAAATGCAACTTTTATTTTTTAAAAGAATTTAACAAATTGAAAAGGTGGAAAAATGACAAAATGTGGCAAAATTAGTCCTGAAAAAGTTTTTCATTGCTATATGTAAAGGTACTCGTTGGGCACGAGGAAACAGTTACTTGTTGTGCTATCGCGGATAATGAAAATATAGTAATTAGTGGTGCGAAAGATTCACAAATTATCATTTGGTCAGTTTCAACCGGAAATGTACTTCGTTCTATGAAAACGGAATCACCAGTGACTGCATTAGCTGTCAATGCTGATGCAACCATCGTTCTTTCAGGTGATAATAAGTAATTTTCGGAAAGAAAATGTTTAATTAATTTTTGAAACACAATTTAAATTAAATATTTTAAACCTGATACATTCTTCAGCGATGTGATTCACTTAAATTATAAATTGTAACTATTAACAGCAATAAAACATTGTATATTTTATTTTATATTTAATTTGGGTCGGCTTAGAAACTTTGAATTGAGTGGTTAAATTTTAAATTAAATGATTAAACATATATTTTAGCAAATTCATCGGGTTGGATAGAGGCATGCAGTACATCAGATGGAACCTTGCTTTCAAGGTTTAATGGTCATGGTAAAGCTAAAAAACTTGTATGTATTAATTGATTTAAAATTATTAAACGAAATTAGGTTTGGACATTTTGGAAGAGTCTCTTTGCAATTTCAAAAATCACTGCCAAACCATTAAAAATTTATAAATCATTTAATTTACATTTGAAATATAGCAAAATGTTTTCGATCACAAATACTATAAAATATGTTAATTAATTTTTTCAGGTGGCTTCATCGGATTTTAATCGTATCCTATTGCAACTAACTGATTACTCGCAATTAGCAATTATTTGCCTTTACAATACTCCAACTAATAGAATTATACGATCCACTAAGCATGGGGAATTTACAAATTACATTCAGAAAGCAAAGCCCAAACAAAGCATTAAATTTGGTTAGCATTGGGAAATTTTCCAAAATTCTTCATTTTCTACGGAATTCCGAAAAATAACAGAATATTATGATAAATTTCAAAAACCAATTCACTTTTTCAAGCAATTATTACACCGCTATACGGTTTCAATTAATCAATTTTGAAAAAAAAAAAAAAAATTTAACTTTTCAAGTTTTCTCACTTTAATGGTAAACACTTCAGCAACATCCTCAACAGTATTGAATATGACAAATGATGGATTATCACGGAACTCTTATTTCAATAACAGTCGCAAATCAAAATCACACGGAAGTGAATGCTCAGCTCCGTTGCAATCAATACTTAAAAAGAGCAAAAATTCGGTGACAAATTTAAATTTATCAAATGTCGCGTCAACATCAAAAGAAGTATTACCAAAAGCGACGAAAAGCAAGAAATCATCGAGTCCTTCCATTTGTGGAATAAAATCAAACTTATGTACAATTCAATAGCAACGACATTTTTCCTTTTCTTGATTAAATCGAAATTAAAACTTTTTTTTGTTAATATCCAAAGTATTGCAACATATGTACTCGCAAATACGATGAACCTAAGGAAAAAGACAAAAAATTTGGTGCCAAAATGCGTGGGAAAATGACTAAAATTATTTTGAAAAAATGCAATTTAATTTTGATACAAAAAAGAAAACGGCAATTTCCATTTTTTCACAATATTTTCTTTTTAAATTAAAAAGAATGAATGAAACTTTTTCTAGCTTGTTTGTTTCATTTAAATTTAAAAAAAAAAAAAAACATTTTGGTTGCTTTTTCCTTTTTTTTTGCCATACTTTTTATAATTATTAATTAAATTCGTGATAAAACGATTAATTATCTTTAAAACAAATTAATTACAAGAATTTTGTTTATTATTCTTCAGTGCTATTTGCTGCTGTATATATGATGTATTATTCTGCCCACCAGTCTTCGATTATCTTCTTTTTTTTTTTTTTAAATAAATTTTTCAAATAAGATTCACTGAATTTGTCAAGTGAAAATGAAATCATTCGATAAATTTTAAACTGAAATTCGAAATTATTCTAAATCAATTGAATGGATCATATGAAATAATGCAATTTGAATTAATTATTTTGAATTAATTATCACTGAAAAGATTATACTTTCTTCTCATTAAATCTTGACAAAGCACAAAAGTGTTTGTTAATTTGAAGATAATTGTCGGATAAGTGGTTTGTTGGATAAATGGTTTTCCGTGATAAATGATATTTTTAATCTGGAATTTAGTATTTTTGCAAAATTAATTAGTAAATTTATCAATTAAATTTTAAAAATTATAGATAATAATTAACTGCAAAAAAATTTTTAAAAAATTACAGTTTCGACAGAATTTGTTTGTTAATCGAATGCCGATATATCTGGCAATTTTCGAATTGAAATTAGTCCAAAACATCATTTAAATCGGGGCATTATAGCTGGTGTGACATGAGATAGAATTCTCAATTCAGGGGATTCACGAAGTCGTGGGATTACCGCAGATGTAAAATCAATTTGTTTTTGTTGGGTTTGTGAGCGGTCGGTTCTAAACAGAGCTCTGTTGTTGATCTCTTTGACCTTCATTGACCTCTTATTCTCTTCTTATTATTGGATTTAATTAACGATAACAGCATCGGCAACAGGTTTTTGTTGTCGTAAATCAATCACTACTGCGCGGAAGAAAGGAATGGCAAAC